>VZTB01000284.1:9730-79354 GCA_013397245.1 Thryothorus ludovicianus
TATTTATATATTATTCATATAATTTGGAATTTTTATTTTTAACTTGATTTAAAACTTTAGTGGTCAGTTGATTTCTTCAAATACTGAGAAAGAGAGCTGGAGAAAAGGGAGAACTGTATTCACTTTAGTGCTTAGCTTTTGAAAGTTGTTGCTATATTTGGTATATCTTTGCCCCCATACTAAAAATGGATAAAAAGAGATCCATGTTTTATAATTACAATAGTGATTGCTTGAATTGACAAATTAATCACATATTTGAGCTTTAATACACAAATCATGGAAGCTCTTATTCTGAAAGTCTAATTTGAATACAGATTAAATAAAAATACTGTAAATAAAAAATTGGAATTTAAAATGAGAGCAAATATTGGTTATGTGACATAATTTTGCTTTTATCATTCGTTTTCAAAAATGAGTGTACAATCATGAACAGAGTAAAATTTTTTTGCAGAAATCTAATTTGCAGCAGAATTAGTAAATCTGTGTTCTGTTTAGATTAAGTTAAATCTCCCTGACTGCAGTTTGTGTTTCAAAAACCAGGTTTCAGTAAAAAAATCTTGTCATTCTTGTGTAGGTTTTAGGGGTTTATTTTTGTTTATTTTTTTAAGCAAAATAAAAATTGCTCTCTCCGCAGTGATTTTATTTTGTTTTCTTCCAAGTTTTCTTCAAAGGATCGTGGGTTGGGAGGGAGAATTAATGGTCATAAAGACTAACCTACCTTCAATGACCAGAGACATCTTCATCTAGATCAGATTGCTCATAGCCCCGTCCAACCTGACTTTGAACGTTTCCAGGGATGGAGCAGCTGTTATCTCTCTGGCCAATCTTTTCCAGGGCTTCACCACACTCATCATCAAACACATCTTCCTTTGCCCTGGTTTCAGCTGGGATAGGGTGAAATTTCTTCTTTGTAGCTGGTACAGCACCCTGTTCTGAAAAGAAGCTAAAGGTTTATTTTTTGCTGAGCAGTGCTTATTCTAAACCAAAGACTTTCCACTTTCCCCTGCTCTGCCAGTGAGCAGGGGCACAGGACAGTGTGAGGGAACAATGCCAGGAGAGCTGACCCAACCTGGTCAGAGGGATATGCCATAGCAAAGAACATGCTCAGGATATAAACTTACTGAGTTGTCCAGGAGGGACTAATTGCTGCTCAGTGGTGAGCATTGGTCAGTGGGTGATGAGCAACTGTATTGCCCATCACTTGTTTTTCTTGGGTTTTATTCTTCTTTCTCTCTACTTTTCATTAATCTTACTCATCTTATTTAAATTGTTAAGCTGTTCTTATCTCAGCCCACAAGTTCTACTTCTTTGTGATTCTTCTCCCTACCCCACTGGAAGGAAAATAGGGAAATGAACAAGTGGATATCTGTGTGGTACTTAGGTACCAGCTCTGGTGAAACCACAACAACCTTATATGTGGCCTAATAGGTCATGCACATGGAGGGGTAAAAAAAGAATTTTCATTCTGAAGGAAGTGATGCTGAGTCATACTAATAAAAAAGTTGGGCAAAGATTTTGTATATATTTCAGTTGTTATGCTAGGTAGAAGTTGAGAGAAAATGTACCAAGAAGTTCAGGCAGATCATGCCAACAGTTTTTTTCCATTGTTCCTGGTATTGTCCAGTCAAACTTCAAGCATATCCTATGATGGATATTTCACATTATGCTGTATGTAATTGCATAATCCTCCAATCATTTGACTCCTCTCACTGCGACATTTTTTTTCTAATATCCAGTTGAAATTTCCCTTGCTTCAAATTCCATCTCCTTCTTCTTGGTTTTTATTGTTTATTGTTTTATTTTTTTCCTAATGTTCATCTTTCAGTGGAATCTATTTTCTCCATATTCCCCAACCTTAAGGAGAAGGGAGCGGACAAAATTCATAGATTCTTGTGCTCAAAGGGAGGAACAAAAGTCAAAGGGCCTGCAAAATCTTGCCTCCCTTATATTCTAGGCTTCTATATAGGGAAAAGTTGCAATTAAATCTGTTACTGATCTGCAGTTTTTAAGACTAGGTAAATCATAGGCTTTAAGTCCCTCCTTTGGCATCACATGCTTCAGTCCCTTAATCATCTTGTTACATCTTCTAAGAAAAAAATAATAAATGGCTGTCTGTCTTTTACAAAGAAAGTGGAAATTAGACATGTACACCCTCCTATAACACGCTGAGTAGTAGAGAATAATCACTTCTCTCAATCTGCTGTTGATACTTTTTCTGTGGAGATGGATATGTGGTTGCCTTTTTTACCTCAAGCATATATTGCTGCTTGTCCAGCAAAACTCTACACTCTAGATCCTTTACTACAGATTTAAGTAAATATATCTTAAAAATAAAAGGAAAGAAAGTAAATACTCTATTTTAAGTAGAAAAGAAATTTTATTGCTGAAAGCAATTCCTAGCATAACTGTATGAGGACAGGAAATTTCTATACTGCTGAACACTGGACTTATATGACCTTATCTTCAATGATATATGCTCTACTATTTAATAATCCATGAATGTAACTGAAGTAGTAAAAATTGCAGGAAAAGATAAAAGTATGGACAAAACAGAACAAAACATCTTAGCAGGAGAAATAAGAGACCTGTAAAAGACAGAGAAAAGGATGCTGCTACTTGCAAGTGCTTGAATTACAGAGCTTGTCAGTGCATTTTTATGTAATTGTGTAATATATTAATTATCTTTTACCATTAGGTGGTAGTATAATAGCAGATATACTAGAAAAATAATTTAAATAAATGCATTTACTTTCTATATATGTAAGTTATATAAAATAAAAATTATATTGCTAGTGTTCTTCCTTTCAGACGTTGATATTTTACTTACAATGTTAGTAGTAACACCACCCATATTGGTACATCACTACAATCTTAAAATTCATTATATTGAAAACATATTTTAGAAATTGTTAGAAGACAGAGCTTAATTCCAAAGTGGTCTACATAGGTATCTTATAAAACCCTGAGCATAAGTGTGTGTACACTGGCTGTACAGTGAGCAGTGTTAGGATATGCAAATCATGAAGGCCAGAAGAAAGTACTGGAGTAGAAAAGCAGCAGTAGGAGGTGGATGAGCCCATTTTAAATGAATAATCTCATATTATACTAAAGACTGTAAAACACTAGTTACAAGTCCCTAACTTATATCCTACCTCCACTACCTTTTTATATCAATCCTTGTGGAGGATGTAGCTCACTAATATTTTCTTTGGAGTGTGATTTAAATTGCATAAAGTCTGAATAAAGTGTTTTCCTGTTGTGCTTTGGCCTCAGGAGCTAGAAAAAATACTTTTTCTATATTCCTGCGTGAAAATAATATAATGATATGGAATTTATATTAGTCTATTATATTTAGTATTCACCTACAATAGAACCACTCCTGCTGGAGTAATACATTTTTTTCTTTTCAGATTTAACCTTTTGTGCTACTTTTGACTTCAGACTAGATGCAATCTTTTCATTGTAGTATTTTTTGCAAGCTCCCCACTCTGTCTTGTGTGTGTAAAATCCTATAGATTTGAAGTGAGAAGAGTTTATTTTGTTTATCTCTCATTTATTGTGTAAGAAGAAGGTGCATTTAAAATGTTCATTCCGTGGTTCAGTTTTATTATCATCTTGGTTATTTATCATCTCAATTCTGTGAACAAGTCATCTATTTTTAACTTCAGAAACACTTTTCCTTGTTTGTTATAATGTAGGTTTTGATTCTGTTCACATGCTTTTTATATGATTCCAGGCTTCTCAGTGGGTCTTATACCTGACTAAAATTAGTGCATGTTCCGAAATATACCAGTGCAGTTTTGACTTGATTATTGGCACTCAGGTGGTGAATCATCCTCTGGAGCAGTGTACGTATCTTGTCTGATTTTATGAGCCAGATCTTGTTTGGTTTGCCCTGCATTTCTAATACACACACACACACTTCCCTCCCTAAGCAGTTCGCACATTTGTTGGCTTTATCAATTCAATTTCTTATGAAGGAAAGAAGCACATCCTATACACATTCTCATTCTTTTGAAGGCTTAGGGAGTTCTTTCTTGATTCAAAATATTGTTTTCTGATGTGCAGTTTGAATCTAAAATGTGAATCTGAAATTATTATTTCTATGCTGTAATGAATCCACATCTTAAGATATTTATGTCATAAGAAAATCAGCTGCATCATGTTCACTGTGAATCGTGAAATATACAGAAGATCTGGGCTTTCTACATCTGTAAGAGAAGACTCAGTGAGCAGCAAGCTTCTCAGGAATATACTAACCTTATGTATTAAGCCCATAATGCATAGCCTCACAGAAAATGTTCAATAAAAAAGCAGAAGTACCAGACTGAGTTCAGAATACAATCTTTTTGTCATGTTTGAAAAGAATAAAGAAAGAAATTAAGAAAAAGCAGAGCAGTAGTTATCATCAGAGATGCATGACCAAATATTTTTCTGATTAAAAAAAAGTGGATGTCATAGAAAATTAAATAATCAAAGAATTTCTTAAAAACTCTTACAAATGTAGTTTTTTGAACTGCCAGGGAAACTTTGCTTGATAACATGTAGACTGACAAAAGATGGAAATGCAGGAAAAATAATGGCAGTCGTAGAGACAAGGTCATGTTGTGTAGCATATTTATTTTATGCATGGCTTTGCATAGTTACATCAGCATAATTTTACAGCTATCCATGCTAATATGTGTTATTTAACTTCCCTGAGGTGTTTTGTTTTTTTTATCTTCTTGTAATATGGTTGCCCATTATCTATCTAAACTGCCACTAACCTAAATATTTTGATAATAGCTTAAATTTTGAGCTGGAATGATGCAGTCTTTATCACAACATGAAATTGGTTGGTTTTGAAATCAAGGAGTTACATTATTTCAGAACATATTCAGAAATAACACATGCATGTGCTTTCAATTTCTATTCCATATGAACTGATGTGTTGCCAGAATTTGACAGGGTTGATCTGACATACCTTGTCAGCTCGACTTATTTCATCTAATGTATTTCCCACCTTGAAAATCTTGAACTAGTTACAATTCCTCAAACGCTTCCAACATGAGTAACTGATATTGTTTTGTTAGCACTCTATAAAAATATTACAGCTTCCCAATCTTAGTCTTCATGCTTTCTTAAAGTATACCCATTCTTTGTAAAATCTACAAAAAATATGCAAATACTTTTTGTTGGCAGTTTACTGAATGCATGTATTTGTTTACAGAATGTTCAAAAAAATATTCTCCTATCTCTCATCTCAATCTATATACTCAAAAGTTGGAAGTATCATATGAAAACATTTAGAAGCTGTTAAATATTTCTCTTTTTCAAACTCTATAAATACTCCCTCTCAACATAAGTTTCAGCAACATACTTTCAAAAGATCATTTTCTTCAGGCCACATCAGAATTAAATTCTGTTTAGATCTGACTAGCTTGTAAACATAATAAACTTTCATACATATTGTTATTTAATTGATCTGACCTTTCATTTCTTCTTCAATAAATTTACCTGTTCCCTACTTCTTCAATATATTCACTATAAAAAACTATCAGTTTTGTATTTTCTATGTTGCTTTACAATGTTTGCCCTGCTCTGCATAGTAAAGTTAAATTGTTTTCATGCAATTAGAATGGACTTTATTCCTCTTGGAATTCTATTGTGTCATTTGGAAGATGGTAATAGTTGGATGACTTAGTAATTAATATTTCTCTTCTTATAGGCTACTTTAATGTTTAGCATTATTGGCAGAATGTGAATAACAAACGTCTTACTCTCAGATTTCTTCCTGTTCTGTGGCTCTTCAATTTGTCTTTCAGGGTGAAAAAAAAAATAAAATTATATAGTCCTTTTTGTTTTGTTTTTTTTTAATCCATTGTCATATTTAAGGTAGTCAAAATGTGGTGGAGTTTCCCTCCTCAAATGAAATTAAACTCAGAAGATTGTGGAGTATCCTTCCTTGGAGAAATCCAAAAGCCATGTGGATGTGTTCCTGGGCGGGCAGGCAGGCTTGAGCAGGGGTTTATGACAAGAACTCCCAAGGTCCTTCCAACCTTAGCCAATCTCTGATTCTCTGATTTTTGCAGATTTTTGATCACTGTTTGGTGACAGATTATCAGGCAGTTTCATCATACCCTCAATCTGTCTTACTGAGTGGTGAGAGAGTCTGATTATTTTCAGTTTCATATTTAGTTCATATTGATATAGGTGTGTTGTGACACTTTGTATAATTTCACGAGAAGAGATAATCTGAGAAGAACAGACAGCACATCCCTAAATCCAAAATGCTAAAAATCTGGATATGTGAAATGCAGCTAGTATGTTTTTGACAACACTCTTGATGTCAAAAATTTTGATTGTGATATCTGATGCTAAATATCTTTGGAAACAGCTAATCACTCTTGGAGTATATCACAGTAAATAATCAACAACCTGGCTGTAACAGCTGGGTCAGTCCCCAGCTGTAGTTCCTTCAGCCTTATATTGTGTCACTTGGAAAGCAGAGGGATCACTCTCACACAGGAACAGACTATTAAACACATCTGCCTCTGATTCCTTTTCACTGTTTTAAATATGCATTTGGCATATCTTGAATTGTCTTGAATCTAACTCTAGGCATCTATTTATTAAAATCTTCCAGTTCTTAGGCTCTCTGTGACTTCTGTTTGTTAGTTTGCTTTCCTTTTTTTTCTCCACAGTTATGAATGGGACTCCAATATGTTATCTTCTTTTGTCCAGTATGTATATCTACCTTTCAGGAAATAGTGCACATCTTAGACAAGGTGATGCTGAGTATATTGAATAGATGTGATGCTTGAGGCAATGAAGGAAACCTTGCCTACTTAGATTAAAAGTGCCTCCTGTATTTAGAGGAAAATAGTGTGTTCTAAGAGTTGATTATTTTGTTTTTCATTTTGAGGGGAGTATGGTTGTGTCCTGGAACTTGTCCCAGGAAAAAATTCTGATAAACAATTTACTAATACACAGTTTAATTTATAAATATATTTTAAAAGTACTAATAATTACATGGCACAGGTTGCAACACTTGTCTTCATTCTCTCTTTATTTGACATGGTGGCCATTCATGTTCAAGGGATGGGAGACAGATTAGATTTCATGAAGAATCAGACTCTATTAATTTCTCCTGATAATCTTGATCATTGGGGAAGACTGTGTTAAAACTAAAAATTTCTTTGGTTTCAAGTATACTTAACTGAAGTCATCGTATATTTCAGTTGCTTCTGGTTAGAAAGCATACAGCTCTCCTGTTAAGGACAAAATCTTAATAAATTTCATTTCAGTTTTTTAGAAGGATTACAGGTAGTGTATCCTGCACTGATTCTAAACTGATGCCTAAAATCTTTTTCTGTGACTTGTGTTCAAAACTATAATTTATATTCTGGACAAGAACAAATATATGTTATTGGTTTTCTCCTCAACCTTTTAAATTCTATTTTTGTGTGTCCTGCTGTTAAGAAAGACAGTAAAACCACAACCATTTAATAATAAAGTTGAAAGGGAATAGAAATAAAAAAAATAAAGCATACAAGAGATAAGAAACAGTTCTGAAAAAAGTCACTGCATTATAAAAAATAAATTATACATAGTGAGTTATTATTGTCCATTATAAATTATTCCAATTTCAAATGCTTTCTTGCAGATGAGACAATTCATTATAAAAAACTCATGAATTTATCTCACTTCACAAAACACTTCATACCAATTTTACCTCACTAAGTTTCCCCTGGCCTTTGTGGAATTATTCTCAGTGTAGATAAATGGAAATGAGGATACAATCAGGCCTTGGGACTGACTCTTGGTCTTGCAGAGTGAAGCTATCTGCAAGCTCAAGAATGCAAGGAGAATAGTAATTATCTATTGCAGCAGTTCCATAATATCTCAGGGTTAAATAGGAAAAGATCCAAGAGTCACTGCACTATATCCAGATAAACCTGAAGGCACAGCAGTTATTGCAATCTATCAGCATGATCCCAGCCCAAACTTTCCAGCAGACTAAACAGTGAAAAGTTTGAAAGATTCTCCTATCCAGTCCAGTGAAGAATTTTACACCAAAAAAAAAAAAAAATTATAAGAAAAATAACTATTACATAATTTACTTGCTGAAAAAGGCTGCACATGAAGACTTTTTATTGTATTCTTTGTGTACCATTTAACACAGTGGGATTCTAATTCTACCTGGAAGCAAAATACTAGTATTAGTATTGCATACTGTAAAGGGATGGAACTAGTTCTGTGTACTATTCACATTATATGTGAGTTTATATTCATAATCTTAAGGGTATTTTTTCCCCCCATTTCCTTTATTGCAGATGCTTGATGTGATTACTATTGTTATTATTATTAAACATCTTCTCCCTTTTCTTTGGCTGTAAGGATTTTTACCAGGACGACACTAGTAATTAAAAGATGAGAAACAACCTTTGCCTGCACAGTGTGTAGAGACCCTTGATGACGCAGAACCTACTTTTTATAAGTATAATCCCTGTGTTAGGAGCTCCTTTGCTCATAATAAAGTGAAAATCAATAGAAACAATTTCCATCTCCATTCATGATCCACTCTTCACTGATTTATCCTTTTTGTTTTCTGAATCTGCTTTCTAAAAATGCCACAGGGTCCAGACAAAGTAAAACAATTTATTTATTTATTCATTTTTCTCCTCTGACTGAATTCCTAGCATCCAATTTCTGTTTTAAATTTTTAATGTCTTTGTATCACTTATAGCATGCAACATAAAAAAAAAATGAAATTTATTTCTTCATCGACCGATAAATTCAGAATGTTAACAGCTGTTGCTCATCTTTTTGGTATAGATTTCAACCTTTTATCTCTGGGTCATATGAGTCAACAAAATGAGGTTAAGTCAGAGCCTGCATACTTATGAGGTTTAGAGAGTATATTTGTGTGATTTTGAAGGGAGATAAATGTGCTATTATGAGAAATAGATGCAAGAATCTGCATCAGTTGCAGATGTTTGTGCACTAACAGAAAAGAAAAAGCTTGGAAACACACTAAGAAGCCTTACTTGCAGGAGACTTTATGAAGTTCAGTACTTCACATGGTATAAAATATTTCTGTATATTATTAATAAAAATTTTCTGGATGCTCAATCTAGAAACTGCTTTTCTTTGACTGTTTTCTCCTTTGTATCAATTGCCATTGGTAGTTGTATTTTTTTGTTTCCTTTTTCTTGGAGGATGTAGGCTTTTTGAAATTAATATATTTAGTTGAAAAAATCAGCAGAAAAGTATCTTGTGGGTGTGTTTATGATTTTATACATATACAGTAGCTGTATGTATATGTAAATATTTGACAGTAAAAAAAGACTGCTCAGATGATGAATCTGTGAGCTGAATCTTTCTACAAAGCAATTAGGATATAAAAGCTTGAACTATTATCATTTTCAATTGTATTCTGTTTAAACACTAAAATGGCGGTGCTCTAATGTAGGATTTTTTAATTGTAGAAGTTTCCAATTGACTTTTTTTGGATGAGTTATCATGCTACACTGGAAAAATGTTTTCAGGAGTGGAATCAAAGTTTTTTATATGATCTGTGGTGAAAATTTGGAATATAGTCTTCAACATTAACGGGAAAGGACTCACTCAGTATTCAAGCATGCAATTCCTGGTCTCCGTTGTAAGAAATATGTTTTTTGCAGGCAAGATTAAATCAAAATTAGGCATTAGTATCAAAAGTAGGGATTTTGAGACCTATACTTGGAGTATGACTAAGATGACAACATTTTCTGTAAAGTAAATTTAAATACAGTAATATAATCTGCCTTTGGTAAAGAAATTGGTTTTTTTAGATGGTTGACTGTCCATTATAAAACCAAATTTATGTGATAAAACACTATACTAGTGAAAACCCCAAGAATAACATTTTAAAGAAATAGTAATGAAAAGGAAATAAAACAAACCCCAACACCAACCAGCACTGGACAAGTTTCATTAATATCAGGAAACATCTCCATAGTTAAGACTTCTGCTTTGAATGTATATTCTCTGTTTATTTTAGTATTCTTCCAAATGAAAAATTCTCTCAGTAATCAATCATTGAAATGTACAGAGAAAGTAATTTCCTCAGTTTATGGGAGCTACAGTTTCTAGTTACAGAAGGAGTGCTAAGTAACCATTCACATCCTCTGGCACTGTTCTGTGGGGACAGTAAGTCACCAGCAGATTTCATTGACACCTCAGTGAGAAACATAGCACTGGCTATGAAGTTTCCCAGATTTCTGTGGGGATTCTTTACAGTGAGTGTAGGCTTTTTATTGACAGTCACATCAAATGCGTAATGGAAGTGTAAACCTGCAGAGAAAACAAATGAGACAGTTCTTGAAACTCAGAAACCTACTCTAGAAATAAGTACTGGAATTTAGATCTATCTAAAAAAAATTTTTCTTCCTTTTATGATCCTTTTGTATCTTTACCATTATTATAATTTCTGCAGCTGCTCATTATCATTAGATGGATTTCCCCCCCTGCCCCCCCAACTTTTTTTTTCCATTGTTTTTTATCTGGCTACATTTGGGAAAAAAAAAACAACAAACCCAAAATCAAAAAAAAAAAGGAAAAAAAGGAGTGTTGTTCACATGTTCACCTAAGTTCACATGTTAACAATTTCAGAATTTCATTGCGTGAGTTCAGGGTACCAAGGTATATATTCCTCAGATGGAAGGGATGTTCTGCACAGGAGAGGTAACATTTGTTAACAAGTGGAAGTAACACCTACTGGCTGCTATGTAATGACATGCTAGATGGAAAAATGTCCTGTTTCCTTTGCCTCCTCCTTCCTTCCCCACCCTCTTTTCCCCTGGAGACACCGGGTGAGCAAACATGGCAGGAGGTGCCGTTGTTCTTGCTGTGCGCGTGGCTCCCCTCCTGCCATGACGTCTATTAATTCCTGATCGTGACAAGCACGAGTGGAAGCTGGTGAGTGAGATACTCAGCACCTGCCCCATCTGCTAGGCAGATGGCTGCACATGTGAACTTATTACTGCTTTGATAAAGGACTTGCTCTGCAGGTAGGGAGTTGCAGATGACAGGATAGGGAAAAGGTGAAGGGACAACATCTGCATCAAGACATACCAGTGTTGTTTTAACCTTTGTATTTCTTCCTCTGTAATCCCTCTGGTGTCCCATTTGTATGATATCTACTTTTTAGGGTTATGGGATTTTTCAGTTTTCAGTCTTCTTTTTTTCATTCATTTTAGTTTTATTTTCATGCCAAACAATGCACTTCAGCTTAACGTGCCACTTAAAGCAGAAAAAGCAGTCTCTCTTTGCTTTTACTTTAAATCCTGCTTTTTCATTTGAGGAAGGGTGAGAAGCCTGAATACTGAAACTTGCTGGCACCTTTTACATTTTGTCTTACATTTTAAATATGTAGATATTGTTTATGGAGGAAAGAAGGAAGAAAACTTGGCAGAGAGACCCAGGTCATGCCATAGAGAGTAAATGAAGCATTGTTTTTACTCCATGGGACAATCGTTGAGCTGCTGGATCTGCATCTTAGTGGAACATTGCAAAACAGACACAGTAGGGGGTAAGAAACTAAGCTTTATACAACTCTAAATGATTTACAGACATGCAAAACTGTAGCTGCTCTTCCCATTAATGAGTTTTTTGCTGTTTAAAATTCCTTCCTTTCACGAAGTTATGCCTTTGTGCATAGACATCCATGTTTTGTCCTCTTATTTAAAATTTGTCAGCTGAACTAAATCAAGAAACTCATATTGATAGTTCCCATGAAGGTTCTAAAGCATAATTACTCTATTATAGAGCAAAATATAAAGAATGAAGTTTTTATGCAGGTTGGTTTTTTGGCTAGGTCTTTCAGTAAAATTTATTTTCCATTGATTAATTTCAAAAATGCCCCAAACATTGGGGTTACTCCTTTATTTTTGTGCTTCCTAACTAAAAAAATTCAGCAATTATAATAGTTTGGCTTGCCAGATAACAGAATATTTTCAAAATACAAAAATCAGATAATACAAGAAACAAATTTGCTAAATAGCCAGTGGTAATTATTTGGTAACAACTTCCCTTTGCCTATGCTGTTCAGTGGCAATATAGCAGTATTTATTTTTTCTCCTAGTATAGAAATGTTGGCTACTGGACAGAATAAAACACAATATTTATACACAAAGGAGATAAATGTGTCTAGAAAATGTTACATCTCATGTCTGAAGAGCAGAGTGTTCTGAACAGAGTGTACTGTCTTGTATGTTTATTTAAAAGGGAAAATTATTCTTGCTCCTACTGATAGTGGCATTACAGACTGCTGATGGCAGCATGGAAATTTGGTAGATTGCAGGTCAATTGTAACCCCCTTTCAAGACAGCATAACTTCACTGGTCAATCAACCTCTGTGCATGTCAGATTGTGTGAGAAAGAAGTAGCTGCTAGCTCCAGGCTCACTGCTTGCGTAACTTATGGGAATATTTTGTTTATGCAGAGTTTTGCTTTTCCTGGCTCTGCACTCTGCAAATCCCTTCCCAGTCTGGCATTTCTGTGGGCTTTTTTTTTTTTTTGTTGTTGTTGTTGTTGGTTTGGTTGATTTTTTTTTAATTTAAAGAGTGAATTTGCAAATGGTAAATTTGTTTTATATATATATATATTCATTTATATAGTACCACTGGAGAAGTACAGAATTTTATACATGTAGTGTTCAATTACTCCAATGTAAAATCTGAAATTTTATAGAATTACAATATAGTTTATAAAAGTAACAAAGATATTGTTGTCCTATGAACAACAAAGGCTGGTTTATTTATATTTATTTCACAGTTTCCTGGTAAATTAACCATGATATAGTCAAAGCTTTTTTTCTAATAACCAAAAAAATGAAGTTTTGTCACAGATGCAGAATGCTTCTTTGGTTCTAGATGCACTTCAGCATATGTTTGTCTTGCAGGGTGAGTCTATTGCAGGGTGATTGATCTGTCATACAAAAATTCAGCCAGCAACATACTATTTGGTCTGTTTCATTAAAGTGATATTTTTCTAAGTATTTAGACATGCATCTGATGATTATTTTTTTTCAAATTCATTTGGGAAATTTCGTCACATTCAGTGATCTTATATAATGAAATACTTCCGCTTTAAAATAGGTATCACTGCAGGATATGCTGTTCTATTAACAGAAGGAAATTTTTAGTGTTTTGGATTGATCTTTTCAAGGACATACACCTAGAAATACTCACAGAAATGTACATCATATAAATATGATAGCTGTTGTAAAGGAATAGATTTTTTCCCAAGAAAGTAATATATAAATGGACATAATAGTTAATACAGAAACTATATTTAATTTGTTCTTAGCCATAGTGATGTTGACATTTTAATATAGTTTAAGTATTACTAGTAAAAATGAAAAGCACTGCAACATATGCAAAAATATTTCACATCTGTATGTCTTGAAATTGGAATTTCTGTAAGTGCTTGTTTAATAGACCAAAAAAACCTCAAATCAATAATCCTAAATTAAGTTCCCATTATTACAAGGTCAAAATGAAAGAAATAGAAGCTTCAACAAAGGGAATTATGCAGTGTTTATTGAGCTTGTATTAAGTGCTATAGATGTGTTCAATCTCACCTTTTGTCTGTGAGAAAAACCTAGTTCTATTGAAGTGAGTGGAAAAACCTTTCTACTCTGTGTTTGCTTTTAAAGATATGGTCTGTGTGGATGGTAAATGGGTTTGACAGAAGAGAAGTAATTCAAAGCCTGTTCACAAGTAGAATTGTTTTACATCCTTATGAGGAGAAAATATCCCTTCATTTTCTTTATAGAAGGGCATTAAGAAGCTTTAGCATTAATCTATTTGGAGCAAGTTATCCATTTATATAGTCCATTCAGACAGTAAGAATCCATCTGTAAGAAGACTGTTAGTTCTCACTGAAATATGTTTCATGACACTAAGTAGGTGGTAGAGAGCTTTGCTTCTTTACAAGCGGGACAATATATCGATTATCTGAAACAAAATTTGCATAGAGGTGAAGGAAAATCGTTATTACTTGGTGTGGTAAGAGACAGGCGTTATGGAAAAAGCTATTATCCAGTATTAGCTGACAATTATTGATTAGTTATAAAGCTGGTCACATCCATGATGATATCACTCTATAATTACTTTTGTAGATAAAGAAAATGACCCAGACATTCCAGGAATATGAAGGCAAATCTTAGTTCATCATACATTGCAGCTGATGGACTACCAATAAGATTATTATAAATCAAAGGATATTATGGTCTTTATGTAGTAATTAAGTTTTGGCAGCTGAAAAAATACCTAGTTCAGTCAAGGTCAAAATTAATCCATGTTTCAGTCTATATTCTTTTCCATTCATTTAGCTTTAAAATTCTTTGAGGTTTTCAAATATTTTCAAAGTTCATTGAGGGCTGTAGAATGATGTTTCAGTTTTCACATCTGTGGAGTTATCCTTACAGTTATGCTTATCTCTATGCTTATAAATACAGCTAATTCATTACTTGATCTGATGCTGAGTCTGCATTCCAGATTTTATCCTCAAGCACACAGATGCTTGAGTTCTTACAAGCCAGGCCTAAACTTATTGGAGGATTGATTCTCAGGGTTACATAAGGTAAAAATGAAAAACACTTTATTAATTGTCTTAATAAAAATAGAAATAATATGACAACAGGAGCATGAAAATTTCTAGATGACTTGCGACTATGACCTAAAAATGTATTCAAAGCCCTTTTAGGTAGATAAAATAGTCTAAATCACACTTGTCGACAATAAAATATTAATGTCACGGTTTTAGGATGCACTTTTCTGCAGTTCAAATTTTCAATATTATGTTGAATACAGTAAGTAATGTTTGTATGCAATAATTAATATATTTTAATCTGAATCAGAATGGTTTCAAAATACCAAGTTGTGGAAAGATACCTGATTGAAGACAGCTCTTAAATCTAATATAATAATAATTTTATATTGGTATTTAATGATTGTAAAGTAAAGGAAAATATATCTAAACAAGACGTAAAATACTTTTCTTATGAAGAAGGTCAATCAACAATTTTAAGTGTTTGTTTGGAGACTTATTAAATCTCTGCCACTTGATGTTTAACTCTTGATTCAAGCTCTTTCATTTACAAGAGGAGAAATGTTTTCTTCAGTATTATTTCTCAAATAAAACATCTTAAAGGTTTTACATTATTATTGTGTTAATCTAACACAATTTTCAGTGGGGTTTGATGGGGTTTGTTGATTTTTTTGTTTAGTAATTTCAGAAACCAGGCACAAGTTAATCAGAGAATAAAATGTCAAGGAAGATATAAAAGCTTTTTCTTTTTTTTTCTGGGGCTAAGAACACTCTAGAATATTTTTTTGTCTCAGACTTTATTCCTTGTCCTATGAAAATATTATATATATATATATGTGTGTGTGTGTGTATTTAGAGAGAGAGTGGTGTAAACTTCTATCCTTCCTCTCAACTCCTGCTCTCGTACATTTCTTCTTGATGATATTCCATTTGAAATAACGCTTGGTAACGTGAAGTAGTCAGTATGTCAGCATTGAAAATACGTAAATTTTTATGCATGTGTGGGATCTGGACAAGCACCATTTTTGTCCCCAGTGAAAGACTCAGTCTAAGCCACCTGCCAAGAATAAACATTATTTTTTACTGTTTATGTATTACCAAAGAAATACCAACCTAAGTTCATTTCAGTTTGATTGTCATGATCTCTGAGGCTTTGAGACTGATTTTGATCATGGCTGACTGGGAAAGGCATTTCAGACACTGATATCCCTTTAAAATTCCTATTATGACTTGGAAGTCGTAATAGTAGACCCTCACACAATATCAAACATAATGGGAGATCCTGATAGGAACAGTGGACTGGGCTCTATTCCAGATTGTGAATCTACTCCTGGGAAAAAGTCTCTCTTTCTCTTAAATTAGTAAATGAGAAGCATGCATTTTCTTTGAATTTGTGTTTAAAGTTCTGTTACTCAAATATCAAAGTAAGTAAACTTTGTTGCTAAACAAATTAAAAGTTTACATAGAAATATTTCTATCGTCTTCCTTTCATGAGAGTATACAGGTTTAGATATAGTAAATTGTGTGGAATAATAATTTTGAGAAACATAGCAACTTGTAGCTGATAAAAGCACACCTTTTTAGTGAGTTCTAGTTGTAATTGGAATTGAAATACAATTAATTTCATTTTCTCTAGCAGCGGAATATTTTGTTTTATTGCTTTTGTGGACAATCTTGAAACCTGCAATTTCTTCTTGTACCTTTATGAAAAAAAATCTGAAATAAGTAAATAGGTGGTTAAGCACACTTGTAAACTGGTTTAAAAATTATAAATGTATAAATATAAATCAACTATATCTTGATTAAAAAAAGAGAAATCCTCTAATAATGATAAAGCATAGCAAGATCCGTCAGCTGGAAGCTAAATTTGTCCAAGGTGTTTCTTGCAATGATTAGCCATTGAAATATATATGTTTAATAGAAAATTTATTTTAATGACCAACAGTAATTTTGAAAAAAAATTAATCTCACTTTTAAATTAGATGCACTGAAATGCTACAATGTTATTGGGTAATAAGAGAGAAATTTCTTTATCATTGATGACATACTAATATTTATGAAGTACATTTCGTCTAGCAAACTGTAGGTTAAAAATGCATTTAATTATATATTACCCTTTTTTGATGTGTTGGTTTAGTAAAAGATGTAGAAGGAATAATTTTTATGAAAAAAATTATGAAGTAGTTTTATGAGTTGAATTACTGTCTAATGCAAAAAAACATTCATGTAGTTTTGGAGAGGACAGTGGGGGGCAGTCTGGGGAGTGTTACTGACTTGTGATTTATTCTTTATTATTCTGTTACTGAGGGCAAAAAATTTCTGAATGAGTTATTTTCTGACTCCTTGTGCTCCCATTACTAGAATGGATGGAGAGGCACAATCTTGCTCCTTGTTTCTAGAGAGTTATTTGAATGACATCGGAGAATGAAATTACAATGAGTTATAGATGGATTCTTATCCTGTGCCAGGATCTGATTCATTTCAAGAATCAAAAAATGGATTTAGTTAAGATAAAAAAATACAAATCAACTCTTTCTTCGGTAACCAGATATAAATTTGAAACTTTCTTGAGGTTAAGGAAAACATATCCTTTTAACTCTATCTTTTTCTTCTCTTCCTGACTTGGATTGCAAGAATAAAATGAAAAAATATTCCAGTGTTGTTTTACAAACAAAACTTTTTCAGACTGAAATTCAGTGGCATAGAATGGTCCTAATTCAGATAAAATTGAGGAGTTTCTAAACTTTCTTTTTTGAAGAGACTTGATCTTGTGGCCTGGTTAGAGGGACAATTCTGCCTTCAAACCACTTCAAATTGTTCTAAATATTTGTCATGCATTTAATTAAGAATGACTGTGCTTTAGACTCCAGTTCCCCAACTGGAGTAGATGAGTCTAAAAGAAGTCTCTGTTCCCATTACTGAACTCACTATTCATTTTTGTTCCAAAATTATTAATGATCTATAGTGTCAGCCTGAGTTAGTCTTCTGCTTTTTCTTCCATTCTTATTTTCCAGCTAGTGCGAGTTGTATGAACTTAACTGTTTGTCCTGGTTTAGGGCAAATTTGGGAGGGGGGAAGAAAGGAAAAAAACAAACCTCTAAATGAACCACCCCTCCCCTTAGCTGAATCGGGATAGGAAAAAATTTCCTTGGTAGAAAGTGGAAAAAGTTGTTTATTTAACAGATAAAGCACTCCCCAGCCCAACAAACGAAGGAACAACCCTGAACAACAAAAACCTCTCGCCGCTCCGCAGAGATGCCAAATTCNGATGTTGCTGTGAATTTTCTTTTTTCTTCAATCCCTAGTGAACAGAAAGAATGTTCTTCATATCTATGTACACTAAATATATAGGAAGGTCATACAATTTCATTAAATACCCTGATGCCTCTTCAATTAAAACATGGGGATAGATACAATGAGATATTTAGGCTAGAGTATAGCTCTTTGCCTTTTATGAAAGCTGGTGCAGAGGAAACCCACTGCTCCTGTAATAGGGAGCATGAAGTTTCCCAAAAAGGGATCATTAAAATCCATTTCCAGTAACAGAAATTGTGCTTGAATTACTCAGGTTAGGGAGACTTGAGATTGAGATGCATATCTCTAGTCAGTGTTCAAATGCTTGAATGCCTTCAGCAAGGTCATTGTTTGAGGCAGCCATCATGTGCGTCTTTTATCATTTTTAAAATATGGTGAAAGGAGATGTTTAGTTCTCCTATTATAGCATTTAGAATACTGATGGTACAAGTTGACTTCCTGTTTCTGTCTTGGCAGCTTTAAAATAATCCTTTAGTCCTTGGGAGGATAACTAGCAGGCTGGTTACAGAGTACACTTATAGAGAATAGTGCAATTTCTCCTGCTGCAGCCTTACTATATGGCTGAGAACAATTCATGTGATTGAGTACTGGAGCTATATCACATGTCATTGTAGCCCAGAATTTTTACAGTGAGGGTAAAAAAAAAGCTTGTGCTTCAAGCCCAATTTCAATATGTATTTTATTATTTTTCATAAGAACAAGAATATCTTCACTAGTAAGCCACAGAGGCATACATTTATTCCCATGAGGGCCGGGGGAGGAAAACGAATATTTTTTTATGTAATACAGAACATTCATCAGGTAGGAATATGAGTAAGTGCACAAACTCTAGGTTCAGAATAGCTGAAGACTGGAAAATAGGGTTATGTTTTGAGCAGAAGGTGTAACTGAATGTGGTTTTCCAGTGGCATTAATAGCCATTGAAAATACTGAACTGTACAGGGAAATGTGCACAGTGCCACCATCACTTTTTTTAGCTGCAGATTTGCTCTGAAAATGCCTTGATTGTGCATTGTTGTTGCTAAAGGGAATGTGTGAAATATATGGATTAAACCTCAGCTAGACTTCCAGCTGTTTATCCTGAGGCCTGTCGGTTTAGGAAGAGAAGCAGATCTCAAGATCTTGTTCTTGACCACTTGACTACCCACTGACTTCTTAGGCTAGCTAAGAGCCAAGCAAGAAGCTTTTTAGTTTATGACTTAAAACAGTATAAAAAAAATGTAGAGGTCTATGAAAGACAACTGGAATTTCTTAGTGTGCTTTGTATTTACTTAAATACCCTTATATTCTGAGAAATGGCTTGTCTGTGTTTAGTATCCTGCTTTTCTGTCCAGAAAATGCATTTTTATATACAAGTGATTCAATACCTTTCTAGATTGCTTTCAGATGCTTTTTTAAAACCTTTAAAGCAGAAGGTTTAGAAAATGTTCTAGTAATTAATTGTGTGATTATTTAGAGTGTGTATGTACAAATGTTAATAGAACAGATGGGAGAATTTAAAATTAAAAATAAAATTTTCAGCATGGATACATAAAAAGTTGTACCAATTCAAATTTTGTTCCTGTTTTGGTTTCTACTTTTCAGTTACTGAAAATATTATTTTAAACCTTGTGATACTTTGATGAACCCAGTCAATTTAGCCAGAAAAAACAAAGTAAGACATTAATACATTTAGTCTGTTAATAATGATACCTACTTTGAAAATAGTCATAAAATCTACCAGTTTTCTGAAAACTTAAGAGATCTTTTTAATATCTTTCTGTTGTAAGTTCTCTCAAGGTGTTAATATGCAATAATTATCCTTGTGCCTGGAATATGAGATATTAACCTCTTGTGGGAAATGTATTTCCTTAGAGGGTTTATTTTTATATTTTGTTTAACTAGCTTTTTACTCATTAGTGTAAGAAAAGGAAACAGAAGAATGAAGAATGCATTGTATTCTGATAAATAGGAAAAATTCTTTTATGAGTAAAAGAAAATGAATACATAAATATGTAATCACTGATATTTTTTATTCTTCATGGTGAAAACATTAAGCAAGATAAATTCATAATTTAACTTAATCTAGATATTCTGCATTTCAAATATTTTGTTGGAATGAAGTAAAGTTTTAAAAATGTTTTTAGAATAGCACTCATAAATTACTTCTTGCTCCAATAAGCGCTCTACATGTTGAATTGAAACAGTTTATTTCACAGACTAAGCAATCTTGTTACTGGGTTATCAATGCTTGCCAGATCAGAACTTAGTCCGTGGTAGAGCCAGAAGCTAAACCAGGGTCCCTGGACTTAATCTTTGCTTCCATAACAGGAAGAAAAACAGAGTGGTTAATTTTTAAAAATATAATTAACAGATATCACATCTATGTATTCTGTTATTATTCATTATCCCAAGCCCCTATAGTGTAGAAAGTTTTAGTACAAGTAATCATTTCAGCTAATATTTTGTCAGCGATCAAATATAATAAAACAGGGCATTATCTCAGCAAGTTTCACTGACATAAGTTTCTAGAAAGAGTCTAATCTTCCCTTTGTTTTAGCAACCCAAATTACCTCAAGTATTCATGGATAGAGAGAAATGAGCAAAACATAATGGAAAGGGAAATTATCTTCTTCATTATATGGACGGTTTAAATGTACACTAATGACGCTTTTTGTGCATGTTTTAATATTCCTAAATGCAATGATACTGCAAGCTACCTAATGGATCTATACAAAGAATCACTATTGAGACAATTTTTTTTATCTTTTCAATCAAATGAAATGGATTTTCAGCAGCTGAAGGTCATGCATGTGTATCAGTCTGCTTTATTCTTTATCATGAGATCATGCAATAAATCAGATTGAAAGAAACCTCAGGACATTTCTAGTCCAGCCTCCTGCTCAAAGCAGTTTCAGGTATGAGGTCAGATAAGTTATTTAGGTTTTTATGTCTTAGACCAAGTCTGGTCTTGAAAACTGTCAAGGACAAAGACTGCATAGATTCTCTGCCTCACTTTTTGACTGTCCTTGGGGTCAAGAGGTTTCTACTTATATCGAGGTAGCTTCTGTCTTGTTCCAAATTTGGGCCATTATCTCTTACCCTCCCTCCATGTTTGTGAGCTGTCTGACTCTCAGGTTTTCATGACCTCCTCATAAGTGCTTGAGGGCTGCTGTTAGGCCTCCAAAGTTTCCATCTTCCTCAGCCTCTCTGCACAGGGCAAGTTCCCCAAGCTGGAACTTACTCCAGTTTGCCGGTGTCTCATATTGAGTGGGAGATCCAAAACTGGACCCCTGACTCCAGTCTCACAAGGGCTGAGGACCTGACTCCTATGGACCTTCTGGCTGTGCTGCTCTCGGTACAGCCCAAGATGCTCTGGCACTTCACTGCAGCCACGACAGTCTTCTAACTCACACCCAACTTGCCATCTATGAGCGCCTGCAAGTCCTTCTCAGCAGAGCTGCTCCAAAGCTGCTCCACCTCAGCCAATCAAGTCCCAGCCTGTATCAACTCAGGGACTCTTCCTTATCATCTCTCACACTTGGCATTGCTTTATTTTGATTTTCATATGGCTCCTGCTGGCCCGCTCCTCTAGTCTGCCTGCATCCCTCTGAATGGCCATCCTGCCCTCAAGCATGTGAATTGGTCCCATGGTTTGATTTCTGCAAACTTGATAACCGTGCATTCCACTCATCTCTTTCAGGTTACTGAAAAGGTGAGAAAATCTTTCGAAGTCAAACCTCTAGACTTTGTCAAAAATCCTGTTCTAATGATAACATTAATCCACTATTACAGTTTTAAAATGGGGAGATGCCAAAATAACTTGCCAATAATGAAAATCACAGTAGATAACAATAGTATTGAGTTTAAAAGCCACTGTTTAATCAAGAATGTAAATGAAAAGACTTAAGTTTCTCTAGCTGGCAAGTCTAAAAATAATGAATCTACAAACTGTGTTCTGAAATATTCACTAAACAGGAACTAAATCTCAAATGCCATGAGTTCTAATGGAAGCTGGCAAGCTGCAGAGTTTGAAATGCTCTATTTTTTCATACCTGAATAATGATGTAAAATGCCTTAGGGATGATGATGATGATGATACTTAACATAATCTGAATTAGATGATATGCAAAACAATAAGAAAATATATCCTTAAACCGTGTGAATTTTCTCCATGCTGAATATAAAATTGCAATTGGAACTTGTGAATGAGATTTTTTTCCCTGAAGTAAGCAATATTTCTAACTATCAGCAGGAAAGCCAAAAGGAATTAAGTGATTAATCTAGAGATTGTCTTATCTAGGTGTTAATAGATAGAAACAGTGGCTTCTGTAAAGTCATGAGTGTCAGTGCTTCAAATTTCATATTTTTAAGATCTGCAATATGCTTACGAAAAAATACTGGTGTCTTCAAAACCTCTGAATTTGTCCTGTTTAGATCTTTAATCAGACTATACACACAATGTGGAGCACACTGGTTTTTCAGATTTCCCAGAAAGGTAATTCATTACTAGAAATCTGGATACTGAAGCCTAAATAATAGTGATTGTTCATGGAATAATGTTAATTAATGATGACAGTAATATTCATTATATTACAAAGTAGATTTAAGTACCATAAGATTTAATCTAAGCAGCATATACTGCACCAAACATTGTAAAACAAAAAATTAATTCATATTTTATAAATCAAATGTTCAATGTTTTCATAACCCATTCTATACTCCAGTATTGTGATCAGAATTTTTTAGTTTACATGATCCCTGTTTTTACAAAACAAAAGTAAATTCAATCTCCTTTGTCAGCAAGGAAGAAGACAAAAATCCAGGGAAGTGTGACAATAATATTTGTTAAGGTATTATATATCATTATTATGGCTAATAATCTTGTAACTTGAGTTGTTACAATACATAATTGTTCATAAACATATTTCTTATTTTTCACACCATTTACGAGCAATCTGAACAAAATGGTTTATTATCAGGAAGCAGTGCTTGGATGATATATCTCCTCAAATTGTATGTTTAACATATATTCATTCATTATCTGTCTCTGCAAAAAGATGCTTCCTTATGGATTTTTATGAGATGGCTTTATATTATTGATAAACCACAAGCATGTACATGAGTTGCTTTTCATAATGTATGTGGTTTTAGAAATGTTAACCAAATAGGTTTGTTTCTTATGCAGGGGCTAGCATTTTTGTCTTTGCTTTCAGTTTTCTGGATAGATTTTATCGCTAGCATGAATTAAAAAAATAATACTGAATGACTCCAATAAATAAAGGAAGCATCCCAAAATCTAACAGAAAACAAACAAACAAAATCCTGGAACAACAGGAACAACAAGTCTACCTTGATATGGTCATCAATATAAGGAGATTATTCTCTGCCTCACTGCTTCCTGTATAGAAAAAAGATAAATGGGACAATAACTTGTTGGTGTTACTGCCACTTTATTTAAAAATAACTTTGATCAAGGATCTAAAAGAAAAAGAAAATATCAATGAAAAAAAACCCCAAACTGTTACATAGAACTTGTGGTTCAAAAAATCTCTCTGAATAATCTGGTTTAGAGCAGCATTGTTTGTGTTGTTTAAAATGGTATAATTATATTTTTTCTTTCTCCATCTATGTAGTAGTCAGTTGAATAAGAAGTAAAAAAAATAATTAAAAAATGACAGAAACCCCACCAAAATTTGACATACTGTCACAGAAACCTCATAGATCAATTCCTCTGTGTCCTTCAGATTTAGAAATGAAACTAAATTTCATGGGAAAAACTCATCCCTACAATATGATTTTGACTTTGGGT
Organism: Thryothorus ludovicianus; assembly: GCA_013397245.1. Classification (NCBI taxonomy): domain Eukaryota; kingdom Metazoa; phylum Chordata; class Aves; order Passeriformes; family Certhiidae; genus Thryothorus; species Thryothorus ludovicianus. Next base: position 33,414 of record VZTB01000284.1, read on the forward strand.
TTAAAAAATCAACTAGCTGAGGGGGCAGCTTTTCAACCTGTAGAAGTACGGGTTGTCGAACATGTTCTGATGAAGAAATAAATATTAATTCTGTAGAAACTTAGACCTCTCTTCTTCCCTGTCCATACTCAGGATTAAAGAAGAGAGTAACAGCCTTCCTCCTTCACCTGGCAGATCTAAAGTACACATCTCAGAATTATGTCTGAAGGTGTCAGTGTTCACCAAAGGTGAGCAAGAACACCAGGAACAGTACATGTCCGATCAGGATTCGTTTGCTAGTTAGGAAGTGATTGGCAGAGAAAGAGGTATTAAGCACTCAGGCTCAGGGAAACCAGAATGAATGTACAGCCAAGATTACCATCTGTTGAATATGAAATGCTTGGATCAAGACATTATAGATACATTTCCCCAAACAGCAGGGGAAGCAGTCTTTTTTGGAAACACTATCACAACAGAGTAGGGAAGCATTAGGATAGAAGCGAAAAGCTGTTCACTAAATTTTGCAGAGCAAATTACTTTATTGATGCAATTGAACTGTATTTAAATTATGCTGGATCTATGAAGGACTTTACAACTTACCTGTAAATTAATGATTTGCATTTCTTACACATACTGTGCAAGCTATTATTATTAATAATAATCATGATCATCATAATTAGATGGAGTTTTGGGGATCCCATCCCAAGTGACCTTTGAGCTATGATATGTGATCTTTTAGCCTGAATAAAGCCATATTTTTTTTATCATTTTCAACCCTCCCTTTCCTGAACTAGATTACCTTTGACAAACTAAACCAGTGAAATTTATTCTACTTACATATTCAAAGAATTGTTGAAGAAGGTAGAGGGCAGCTCTAACTTATGTATTGTCTATACAATTATTCTGTTCTATTTTCCTTCTTTAATTGTAAATTGAAATGTAGAATCTGGGACAGGATCATCATCATCCAAGATTAATCTCATCTGTGCAGCCAGTGGCCCTTAAAGTATCAGGAGCATTTAGACTTCAAGAAGGATTAAACTATCTATTTTGTTTCTTTCAGTTCTTCCAGCCGTGCAGTTTGTTTTCTAGTAAAAAAAAAAATTTATTCAGAGACCACTGCCTTCAACATTTCTGAAAGCATCACCAAATAACTAGAGAAATGTAAAACTGTTAGTGAGGGTGGAGGGTGTGATAGACGTTTACTTCAAGGTGTAATAGGTTGAACTTGCCTGAACGCCAGGTGCCCACCAAACCATTCTACCACTCCTCTGCCAGCTGCACGAGGGAGAGAAAATAAGATAGAATGCAACTCATAGGTTGGCATAAGGCTGTTTAATTGTGAAAAAGTGGAAGTTTGCATGCATGTAAGCAGAGAGGAAAGTTTATTCTCTATTTCCTTTCAGCAAATGATATTCATGGAAGCAGGGCTTCAGCACATAGAGAGGTTTCTCCAGAAGGTAAACACTGTAAATAACAGCGCTTTTCTCCTCTTAATAGTGTTTCTCCATATTTCCTTCTCCTCTTTCCCTTAGCTTTTATATCTGAGATGATGTCATAAGGTATGGAATATGCCTTTGGTTATCCCTTTGGGTCAGCTGGCCTGGTTGGTCCCCTTCCAGCCTCCTGATGGAAGGGGAATGTTGGGAGACAATGCTGCTGTGTTACCAACACCTTTCCAGCTACCAATGCACTGCACAGCACTCTGAGGGTAATTAGGAGAAAATGGGCTCCATTGCAGCCAGACCCAATACACAAGGATTTTGAATATTGTGCAATATTCTTCTAAGAAATCTAGGGAATTATGACTATTGAAGCTGGTATGAAGCTGGTTAGAGCTGGTTGGAAAACTATTTTCAGAGCTGTTGCTGAAAGTTTAGTTTAATAATCTAAAGAAATTTGTCCAAAATCTGGACTTGATAAGCAATTTCACTAAAACGTGGAATGAAAGAAGCCTGTATTATTATTAGATATCGATAATACCATTCTGAGAGAGACTTGGAATATTTAGAAGATAGGACTAGAAACTGAAATGATCTTGGGGAAAAAAAAAAAACAAAGCAACCAACAAAATTATTGTAAAGTTACATGTAAGAAGATTGGCTATAAGATAAATGATGTAATTGTTCCACTTTACTTGTATTAGTAGATATAGTAAGGTATTAGTAGATTTAGTAAGGATCTATTTTTGTGTCACTTTTTTAAAGAAAGTTGTTAGGTAAAAGAGAATTTGGGGAAGAATAACAACCTCACAACACTAAGAAATATGATACAAGGCAAAAAGTTGAAATAAATGAGTTTATTCTAGTCTAGAGAAGAGAGAGGTCACTTAAGAGACAAGAAAAAAGCTTTCAACCATGCAAACCCATGACAGAAAAGAGTTCTGATTTGAAGCATGAGGCATTTACCATTTATATTAGAAAATGTACTCCAATTATAAAATTAATCTAGAACTAGATGACTCAGGAAAGTCAAGTAAGCTCCATGTTAAAGATTCTAGAAATGAAATTAAATTACAAAGCAATTTGTAAAAAAAGTCCCAGTAGATCATTGCACTCTTGTAACACGAAGACTACTGTTCTTTGAACAATTTTGAGATTATAGAATGAGTGTATTGATTAAAAGATACAATTCTTTAAAATTCAAGGTAAATAAAAATTTTCTTTGTACCAAGCATAAAGGTATTTTTTGTTTAAGTGCTGCCAAACATAGTTCATGTAGAGCTGTCCACAGATAAAGTGAAAATTATTCTGTTGGGAAGGAAGGATAAAACCTTTCTTGCACATTTCAGAAATATTAATAATTCACGACACTGAGCTGGAGGAAAGTCAAACTCTACGTTCTTTCTTATTTTTTTGTTTTCTTTGTACAACTAACCATGCCTTTCCCCCTTTTCAACTTAGGCTTTCTGTACCTGAAGGGGGCAAGGGGGATAAATGACTGTAAAAATATCTTATTGATTCTATATGGGTCCTTTTTTCTAGAATTTTCTCATGCAGTAATAGAGTGTGCTTCCTATAGTGAAAATTTTGGTGAGTGGTACAATCTAGAAGAGCTGCAGAGCTCAAACTGCAGAAAATACCATTCATTGACATAAGCTTTACAGCAGAGTAGTCATGAGGCAATTTATGTCTTTATGTTTAAAGTTAGTTGTAGGAAATGTTCGTCATAACACTAAGATGTGTTGCTTGATACTGCAATTAAACAGAGCAGAAACTGTAGCTAAAAGGCAATGTTTCTCATGTTTTGGAACAAAAGTTCTGCAAAAGTTTTATTTTTATGCTTTCTCCAAAATTCAAGTCATGCTGTAACCACAATGTTGTTTATTTTCATTAGAGATAATGAAAGATTTCAGAGTAATCTTAGTTGTAATGCTTTCTTTTTGTAGGGTAAATGCTGAAATAATATAGACTAGAGGTTGTTACTGGTGAGAAAATCTCTAAACTCAGGATCAATAAGAACTCTTCTACCTGGTGAAATCATTATTGAGTGTTGATTTCAGATGATCCTTGCAGTCTGGAGGGCAGGAGTTGGGCTGAGTGGAGGGCGGTGGGAAAGCTGGAGCGTGTTCAGAGTGGGCAGAGTGCATTTCTGCTCTAAGGCAGTCTCGGTGTCTGCATCAGGGTGGAGCTAACACAGCTCATTCCTCAGCGTGGCTCCATGATATGGCTCAGTGCTATTAGTCCTGCTGTTCAGCTTCCAGTGAATTCAAAACTGTTGGCATAGGGATGCCAAATTTTCCTGTATCACAGAATACAGACACATTTGAAGACAGGTTTGTTTCACTTAGGTCAACAAATTGTCTTGAAAGTCTTCAGGTTTTCAAAAAGCAAAATTTTTTTGCCGTAATTACTAGTAAATCAACCACTCAGATGATGACATTTTGAAATATATCATGATTTATATCGGTGGGTTCATAAGTTATAATATTATGACAGCAAGTTTTTGGGTTTATATTGTTGACATACCCCTGTTCAGTTTATATACTATTTGATATTTAGAATTTGTAGTATAATTGAAGCCCTTTATTTTATGAACTTAGAAACATCCATAAGTGTCTTCTTTTCTTCTTTAAAAAAAAGTTGATTATTCATCACCTTTTATTGTTGAAAATAGTTTTGCTTCATTATTGAAAGGGCAGACAGTTCACTGGATATAAAATATTTCCTTTAGGCAAAGGAGATGTGTGTTTACTTGTTAGCTTTCCATATGAGTATTTGCCATTACCATTACCATTTACCCTTAAATTTATATTTTTAAAGAGCATGGAGAATGAAGTGAAAAGCCTGGGGCAAAAACTGCCTCAGGTGGTATGTCTAAAAAGTAATGTTTTAAGCTAGTGGGTCATGGGAAGAACACTTATGGTCATTAACTTCATAGCACTGAGTATTTTGCTTACTATTGGTATTACCTATGAACATCACACATTAAATTTCAATTTACAGTTTGTTCTTGATCCAGATCTTTATCTGGAATGAAGAAAAAAGTGAAACTAGTTAATATTAATGGAACAGGGGCCTCATTTTGCCAAAACTGTTGCCTGATAACTCTTTGTTTCAGCTATAATTAATAATTTCCTGATTTTTTTTTGTCCATGCAAAGTTAAAAATAGGGCATTTAAGTCAATAAATCTGGAATTTGTGCCAGTAAAAATGGAAGAAAATTATACCATGTATGCCAACCTTCCCACTAAAAATTATTTCTTAATGTTTTTTTATTTTCCAAGTGTTTTTGTTTACCTCATGAGGTATACTGCTCCAAATTTCACATTGCAGTATGCTATGTTCTGCATGCAGTGTCAAGCAAAGTGAACATATGTTATTTTGAAAGCAGGAAAGAGATTATACCCCTGAGAGAAGCTTATCAAATGTGATTTGATCTATCAATTTTCACAGAGATCCCATGAGCATCAGAAAGGAAAAAAATTGACTTATTTACTTTATTCATTTTACACACAGCAGTCAAACAGCTTCTCATACTTTCCTCTTCTTGTTAAAAACAGCAGGAAAAAAAGTAACACCTCTTTACATGGAGTATCTATATCTATCTATTACTCATCTCAAAATTTAAAACAACTCCTGTTCTCAAGTCTGTGGCAGTTTGGTACTCTCAAAATGTTGGAACTATACACCTCTCCGGTCAATTGAGGAAATATTTTTAGATTAAATCTCAAAAGAAAAGAAATAATCCTGGTTTTAAGATATTTTACTAGTGTTCTGCAATTTATTGACTTGTTCTATTTTATTGACTTGCTCTTGTATTTTATTTACCTATTTGGGAAGTAGAATAACCTGATCTTTTTTTCCCTTTTTGATTTCTACATGCCATGCAAAAATTATAGAAAAAGCAACAGTAGAAGAGGCACTTAAAGTAAATAGACCAAGCTAACCATCTGTGAAGTATCTGGAGTATGATGAAAGGGAGGCTTCAGAAGGAGTTTAATATGGTAGAAATGCATACACTACGTGACAGGAAATGTGGTCCTTTCTACAATATTTCTCTTTGTGCCAGTCATAGAGCCCAGGGCAGTGTAGAATGAAGTGTTAGAACTACATGGTGACAATCCATGTGCTGGTCTCCCACTCCTAACAAGGTTCTGCATCATTTAAAGCAGAACCTGCAGATCTGGGAAGAGCCTGCAAACTCAAGCTGGAAAAAAGACAGATGCAATAAATGACCAGGAATGCTCTCTGGGATAGTAATATGGAAAAGTAACCACTTTTGTTAAATACAACTCCAATATTTCTCGGAGAAAAGAGTGCTTGGAAGATCAGTTTAGAATTTGGGGGCAAAGAGCAGAGGAATTATATTTCATTCAAGTCATTCCTCCTGCTTTGTGTTTAACAACGGAGCAGTATCACTGGCTTCAGAAGTCAATTGTGCTGGCAAGAAACTGTTTATTCAGGCATTTATGAGTCATGACCTCAAACAATACTGGAAATCAAAAGGCTTCATTGCTTTAAAAAAAGAAAAAGCAAAACCAGATGCAGATCTGGACTCATTAATATAAGCAGATGCAGATAACTAGGAAATTAATTCCCTTTGAGGATCAGGGAAATGGCTTGGCCAGTGTTATCTCATTTACGTGTATAGTCACTCCAAGTCCTCTCCGTTATTTCCAGGTGATCTTCTCCCTATAACTTGTCTGCCCATTCCTCCCTAGGTCACCCTGCTGGAGTCTGCAGGCATTCATCCAGACTAAAGGTGGATTTTGTCCTATCTGCCACACCTGTGGATGGTTATATATCTGATATGTGTATACAAAAAACCCTCTGAGAATGTACAATATGAATTTTGTATATTTTCAGTACTCTTTTACTATGGCAAATATTTTAACCATTTCAAATAGATTGACATCCACACAAATATGTATATATTTTAAAAAATATTTATTTCTACAAATTCTGTTTCAGAGCCTTGATCTTCTTACTAACAGATGTTACTAAACTATTTGCTGAAAAGTGTAGAAAAGGCAGAGTAAAAGTCATGGGAATAAAATCTAATAGGACTTAAAATAAAACACAAATGAGTGTGATAAAAGAATAATCTGGTACTCAGACTTATGATGCTTACAGTTAGCATTTTGATGAATCAGCTTTTTCCATGTGACTGAACAGAAGGGAAAATCAATATTTTAGCAGTGATGCATTTATGGCATAAGAATGTTTTTCTATAAAATACATCTTTATTTTTGTTTCTCCATCCTGATCCATTTTACTGAAATCTTATTGCTGTGTTATCCATGAGCATTTTCAAATGCTCTCCTTTGGAAAACACAGTAGGAATAAACTGAAAACTCACGGTGTGGTAGATTCTTGTTCAGCACCTTGATTTAAAGAGGCCATATCACAAATACTTCTAACTCTTTGAAGAAAACTGTCAATGAAGTTCAGTCCATTTTTCTCTGGATTTGTCATTTTAAGGTAGATATATCAAATTCACCATATAAAGCTTTTGTAAATAGATACAAGATTATTTGAATATGATGGAGAGAACCAAGAATTAGTGGAATTCTCCATGGCGATAAAAATGTAAAAGATTGATAAACTGCACTTGTGTGAAGTGGTGATCTTTTCTTTTTAACATTTGAAGTTCTGGGTTGCAGTTTTCTGGTTGGGTCAGCATTTGCACCTTCAATTACTTTCCCAGTTTACTCCTTTTGTTCTTTTATTGCAATCAATAAAACAAAAGAGGCTTGATTAGTAAGGCAGCATTCAAAGCTCTGGTGCAGAGTGTGTCAACCTGTCTGTGGGAGTGGGGTCCCATGGATGATCTCTGTACTGAACATACTCCCATTGTCTATTTCATATATCTGGGAGACTGGGGTTTCACTTTTAATTTGTGTATTATCTCAGATTACAGTTTCCAAAATAACTCATGCCCCAAAGTTAAAGCAGTAGTAACCAAATGTCAACAACAGCACTATAAGAAGAGTGATTTGGAATGAACTTTAATTCTATTCCTTGAAAGCTAATATGACAGAAAAGTAAAATTAAATGTGGCACTGAAGGGGAATTTCCTAGGTAGACCTGAAACTCATTTGAATTCATTCCTTGATTCTCTCCCAGATTTAAGGAAGACATTACAAATGATTTGAATCTTCCCAAGTAGCATGGTATCCTACTGATATCTTCACTACGGTCTCATTGCCAGGTTCTCAGAGTGTCTGCACTCATGGCTAGAGCTTCTGAACTCAGATCATATAATATGTATTACATTTCAGTTTAGAGATGCACCATTTAAGTTTCACAAGTACTTGACCATTTATATTCATGGTTTCTGAGTATATCTGAATTTCTGTTGCCTTACTATTGATATTCTAAAGAGAAGAAACTGCAGAATAGCTGGTTCTTCACTGCTTGCCTTTTATTTTTCTGCTATTCCAGGGTACTATGCTAGAAAAATCAATGAAAATCAGAGATAAGCTTCAGAAATGAAGGTGACATGATGTACTATGAAGAAGTGTACAATTTTCCCTTTTACTTTGTTTAATTAGTACATACTCATATCCAGAAATGTTCAGCATTTGCACAGGACAGTTAGATTGGGAATCTGGCATGAGGAGATCTTAATGAAGTGCAGATAGTGGCAGGTACTAGTTCTTTACTATGTAATTATATTCACAGTATTACTCAAGCCTGACATGTTTTCATGCACACTCCCTGCATTCATTGCAGAATGTAGAGAGCAAAACTGGTTTCTTCATGGTGCCATTTGAGGTTTTTAAAGGTACAGACATGAGATGTAGCTATCCCTGGGCTTGGGTATTTTATTTTTTTAACTTGTTTTTTTCCCCTAAGTGAGCACTTTCTACTAGCATGGGAAAAGCTCTTCCATGTGATATGCTTGGAGTCCTCACACCTGTTTTCCCCTCTGCCTTCTATGTGTGAAGCATTTTCTTTTCAGCATTCTTAATGCTCAAAGATATTACTGAACCACAGGGAGGCAAATCTGCTTTGTTGCATAACAAAAAAAAAGTTACAGGAGTTTGAACAAAAAAATCCAAATAAGCAAAACTAATCTCTCTTATTTTTTAGAGAGGTGTTTTTTTAAATATACATATTGAAAAAAGCTAACTCAACCATGACAGGTGCAAAAGAAATAAAAAATTCTGAATGCTGATAGTTCCCATTTGCCAATAAGAAAAGTTGAATTTACTAAGTATATTAGCAAGGGCATTCTGAATCTCTTCTCGTACTACACTTCAGAGAATATTTCCTGAAATGTTGCTGCAAATCAGAAGTTTCCTCTCCATATTTTTTTATTTATTTTTTTTTATTTTATTGACGGGAAAGAAGATGGGGAAGAGGTGAAAACCATAAGTCCCTGGAGAAGGCAGTGTTCTTTGCTTACCTAGGTTTTTGCTAATGAGAGACAAGGGATTACCAAAGCAGAGGTGGCAATGGCTTGAGATATTAGTCCTTATGATGAAAACAAAACCTTCTTTATAACAATAAATCCAAAAACTATGAAAATCATTTTTAGTTGATTTAGTTTTACTTTGTTTTTTCTCAGTGCAGTTGTTTTGAATAGCCAAAGTGGAAAATGAGATTCAGTATAGACTTTGCATATGCTACACATAAAATGGATTCATAAAATCATTGATCAAATGTTAAAAAGGGTTTAAAATTTTGCAAAAAAGCTGAGTTTATCCAATAGAGAAAAGCAGCAGATCAGTTAAAATATTAAAGGTGGGGTAATTTTGCAGTGTTCCTCTGTTTGCATCCTCTTACAGTCTGACAGAAGGCAGCAATGGGGAGAGCGACAGTCAAAGTCCACAGATCAACTTGAATTTTCTACTATTAGAATGTAATGTTGCAAACAAAAAAAGAAGCTGCCATTTTGAGAAGGAGGTGATTGAATGCTAAAAGATTTATTATCAAAGGAGAAAAGAAAAACTACAGGATAGACTAATCTATAAATAATTTAAGAGACAAACTAAAGTAAAACTCAGCAGGTCTGGGAAACCTGCAAGTCCTGCTGATAACACAGGAATGACTGACTTTTCTCTAAAGACAGTTTGGGAGCAATTCAGTTCATCCTAAAGCGGAAAATTAACTTGAGGAAAACATTGGAACAGGCAACCTTTATTTTCTCCTTTATTTGAGAAAATAGAAGAGCTTAAAAATAAATAAATGCAGAACCTAGGAAGGAATTATCACTGCATCTGATAAAATTTTCCTGTGTAATGATATGATTGTTTTCTTTGCTTTGTTTGCTTTGTTGATTAAATGGTTGGGAGTTTTGATAATATCAGGACAATTAATTAGTACTATTTCCTTTGAAAACTCACATTAAATTCAATAGGAAGAAAATTATCAATCGGTATTATTGAAATTTGCAACCAGCATATGTCAGGGTTGTATAAGAGACTTTGTTTACAGGATATTGACATAAAACTTGTCCTTTCCCTGCTTTTGTTGTGTTTTAACCCCAGCTGGCTACTGAGCCCCACACAGCCACTCACTCATCTCCCCTGTGGGTTGAGGAGAGGATCAGAAGGGGAAATGTGAGAAAACTCTCAGGTTAAAATAAATACAATTCAATAGGTAAAGCAAAGCCTAGAACATCTTTGTGCTATTGTAGCAGTTTTAGCTGGAGTAGAGATAATTTCCTTCATGTGTGGGTAACTGGAATGGGGCTGTTTAGGATTTCTGCAGGAAACTATTGTTAATGATGAGAATTTCCAGCACAAATTCAAAACACAGCCATGTGCTAGCTACTGTGAAGAAAATTAACCCTACCCTAGTCTAAAGCAGCACAGCTTTCAATGCAGTGTTTTGAAAATGGTTGATGCTTGTGGTTTTTTCCTTCTGTTGTTATTTATTTATAGTAAGCGTGAATTTTTTTTTTTTTTGTTTTACTTTCTAAAATAAATATCTGGAAGTTAATTTTATTTTTACTTATATTTATTTAAATATATGTATACACTATAACACTAAACACTAAAAATTTGAAAATGCACATATATAAACTAATTTATTCATAGGCAGTCAAAGTATCAGACAAATTCTCAAAAAGAACAAAACAAAGGAAAAAGGAAAATTAATTTTGAATTCAAGATTATATTTGGAATTGATATGAGCAGCAGAAGGAAGGTAGGGAAATCTGAAGTCACTCAGTTTCAGTGGAACTAACTGTGGATTCAGGTCAGCATATGAAGTTATACTTGAGGACAATATCTCTTATTTCATTTCCTGTTAATTAAATGACATGTAGAAAATTAACATGTAACAAATCTAAAAAATAATTATTAGCACAATAATTTATTTATATATGATCCTAGTGTCATAGTGTCAGAATTTATCAGATTAATTTTACCCACAATTTTTGTCCTGAAATTAACAGATGACTCTCTTAGATCATCAACTACTCACACATATGGCTACATCTGAAAGACTAAGGAAAAGAAATCCCAAACAAAAAACCCAGTCCTCCCCAGATGTTTGGCTATCAGAAAAAGAAGTAATGTATTAGCTGTACTGTAGAAAATGTTAAGTCAATTATACTCTTGCAAGATTTATAAGAACTAAAGTGAATTTAAACTTGAATTGTCAAAGGAACTTTTACATGCATTAACCACTCAGCTACATCCATCCCATAAATTTAATTATGCACTGGATTTTGAACCACCATCTCCAGAGCAGTGTAAAATGAGAGTTTTCCTACACTCTTGTTCATTGGCATTGCTCTGAATTGCACATGTAAAAAACTCAGCTGATGTCACCAAAAAAAGAAACTAATGTTAGTATACTTTCATTCCTCTTCTGGAGATGTGTGTTACAGTAAATAGACATTCATTCCCTTGACTGTTCAACCAGTCAACTGTTAAATGTTAAAGATTGCTTATCCACATCCCAGCATATTAGCTATTATTTTACTTACAAGGATATTCAGAAAGACATAATTTGGTAAAGAGGGTTGGAATGATGGTACCCTCTGGAATGATGAAAATTATTTTAATCTGCAATTCATAATCCCAATTTTAAGGCAATATTTATTCAATACTATCAATTATGAAACCTTGTTACAAAAATATCATCCATTAGTAATGCATAACAGCTTAAAGCACAGTGAAACTAAAATTTTTAACAAAAAATTTAAAAATTTAAGACTTATTGCATTTATCTTCAATGATCAAAGTTTTTGCTTCTTCATTCAACCTTCTCATAGGCTGTTTCAGGGATAATCTTAGTAAAGAGAATTGAAGTGCAGTCTAAAGCAGATTTTTCAAATTTAGCCTGCAATATCTTCTCTTTTGCTTACATTTGTGAACCCAGTGCACTAAGACCACAGTGAAATGGTAAAACTGTTAGTTTAGTATTCTGCTCTGAATAAAATGACATTGATGCAAACATTTCTTGGATTCAGGGAGTTGTTGCAGGGTCACATTTGCAGGATGTGCACTTATGTCTGTTTTAAATGAATTCTGTGCACTACTGGATAAGAAAGAGTGAGGAGACAGCTGCAATGTAAATATGGAATAAGGAGCTTATGCTTTCCTAAAGCTTATATTATTGGTACAGAACTTGCAGACAAGCAAACTGAAGAGGAAATAGGAAATTGTTAAAAGATAGTTCAGTACAAACTATGAGACAGTACAATGCAAATTCAATTCACCTTCAGAAAATTTCATAGGAACTCAATATTTTAATGGAAATATTGATAATAAAATTCAGTTGAATTCCTAGACAGAATTCCATGTTATTATAGGTGAAATCTACCCAGCCTGAAATAATTTTCATGCCTGAGACAAAAGGTAGATTTGAAACTCTACATTCTTACATCCCAGGTTAAAAAGATTAACAGAAAAAAGAAGGAATTAAAAATTTGGGACAGAAAGGAAACTGCTTGGCTTGTAAGACAGACCAACTTGTTTTTTCTGGAATTCTTAGGACAGAAATTAAAAATTTACAATAGAAATGTATTGCACTCTTTCAATGTATGTTAATTGGAGATTTAGCTAAGGAAATTGCTTCCATGTTTTTATTTGTTCTGTATGCTCACAGTTACCTATACATAATGAAATTAAGACAAGAGTGATTTGGGTTTTTTCTACAGTAGACAAATGGTCTAGCAAAAAAACGCCTGTGTTCAGTCCATCTCACTGATTACATTTCCTACTCCATTTTTCTCTTTTTCTTTAGATTAGCATTATTTGTGTATAAAAATGTATTACTCTGGATTCTACAGTCCAAAGCATTTTAAGTAGCCACTCACTATAATTTAATTTGAGAGACTCCTGTGCCTAATAAGCTTTCCATTTAAAATCTGAGCTTTGAGCTTTATAAAAGCTACGTGGTCTACATGTAAACACTGTGTAAATAGCATCTGAATAAAAGGCAGGGGCACACATTAGGAGCTGCCAGAACTGTGTCTGTTGTGGCTGCCCTGGTCGCTGCCGCTTGAGCAGCTGAAGAACAAAAGTACTGATTGATTGGTGCCAACTCAAGTGAAAAACACGCTAGTGAAGAGAAAAGTTAGAAACAAATGCAGAAATAGGTTATAGGAAGAGTGCATATTTGTTGGTAGAGGGACAAGAGAGAGCCATTTAAAATGTGGTTGTGAAGCATGTTTGCTTGTGATTTTATTTAGTACAGGAATGGAGAATCCTCTTAGATTTCGTAACTGTCAGATGATACTACCCCACATGGTTTTAGAGAATCTGATTGCAGTGTTTGAAAAAGGTTTTTCACGTTTATACAATCTAATGCTAAACATTATGCCTAAAATGCAGATTATTTAATGTGCAATAATACAGCAGAAATGTGTTTGTGGCAGAGGGGTTCTTTTGTCTAGAAACTGACAAAAAAGAATGTGAGACTACAATTTTCAGCATACTATCTGGAGAACATTTATTTATTTAAATGAGAAAAATAGTTCTTAATTGATAGTTATGAATTGATAGCTTTTAATGGCTTTTGCCTCGCTGTCCAATTTTGTTATTTGCTGGAAAACTGCATTTTATATTTATTTGCTCTAAGCAGCAGACTCTGTTTTACTCAGTGAAATTGGAAGTAATCAAACATATGTTGTTTTCCACAGGTAAAAAATAGTGTTATATTTCTAAAGTAAATTAGAATTTAAAAGAAAAAAAAACAACCAAACCTTAGATTTCTGGGGTTTTTGATGAGATAGATATGCATCAATTTTTAGGTGTATTATAGTGTCCAGATACCATGGCTATCATATATGAACCTCTATAGTAAATCCATTATACTATGGGTATAGTAATAGTGTAATAAGGCTTTCAGACTAATCAGTGATGAAACTACCACTACCTTTCACTATTTGCCTTTTTTCCCCTTTTTTTTTTTTTTCACTTGTTAGTAGAGAATAACAGTAGAGATTTAAGAGTTGTTGAAATCTCTTATTTATCATGTAAGCTATTGTGGTAGCATAGTATAGCTCAGATACAACAAAGGAGTAAGAAAAATAGAAAAAAAATGTGCAAATGAAAGTTGAAAAATATTGAAATTTGCAAGTTGAAAAAATATTTCAAGAAGGTTTGTATGATAAAATGGACCATTGAGATATTGATTTTTCCCCGATGGGAGGAAAATTTTGGTTTTTAAGGGGAAATAAAAGTGTTTTAAAGATCTTCAGTTCTTTTGGAAATAAAACAGCAGCCAATGATGTATTCTTTGATTGTTTACAAATACCTTTTGAAGCCTGGATAACTACATCACGGTCTCAAAATTACTTTCCAGGTTAGATCTTTCTATTAATCTAGAGAAATGCTTTACAACTGATTATTTTTCAGTAACAATAATTTTTTAGAAGAGCAGATCTTCTTAATTAAGAAAGAAAATAAAAAGGAAAGGTAAAGGTACTGCAGTAGGTAGGTATATTTTTATATAGGTGAAAGACAGGTTTTTACAGTTGTGTATGTTTCTTGTACACGTAGACAGAACAAGCTCATCCAAGGAGGAGGAAAAAGGATAATTGTAGCAGTTCACCAGAGGGATTTAATAAACTCAACATTTCTTGGAGTCTAAACTGTGTTATTTTCTAGAAGACATACTTTTTATATTGCTTCTAGGACCTGGAAAAACTTCAATTAATGCATTCAAGGAACTATCTGGAAAATCATAGCGGCAATTTCTGGACAGAGAAACTGAGTCTAAGTATTTTTATAAATATTTACTTTATTGGCTTTATTTGTATCTAATAAATACTGACATTACAATACCTGCAAGAAATTGAATTAGTGTTGTTTATAGAGGTTTAAATATACATCCTGACTGATGGCACTAAATTCTCTTGCAAAATTTGAAGAGTTAATGCCATGAAACTCCTCATGTAATTTGTCTAGCAGATTGATGGGAAATATTAAATTAATATCAGTTTAGTCAGATATCTTCTAATGCTCTGGCAATTCCTGTTCAATCACACTGTGAGTGAGATGTTGACTATTGTTGGGAATCTAGTAATGAGCTGAAGAAAGTAAATGATGACTGGAACAGGGGAACAATTGCTTTTCATGAGCCTTCATGACGGATACAGATCCCTCAGAGCCTTTCAAAATGTCTAGCAAGCAGCAGGGTATTGGTTCACAACAGAAAAAATTGGCCAATCAAACGTTTTGCATTCATTGTGCTACTTTTAGATCATGTTAACAAATGAATGACAGCCCTTATTTGCTCACAGCTCTCACATTGTGGAAAAATATGCAAGAGTTTCATTTGTGCAATTATCGAAATAACGGACTTGAAATTCAGCTAGAAACAAAGTGTCAAGTCTTCCAGCTCAAGCTGACAGATCTCTAATCAGTTGTCATCTCATATTTACTTTAAAAGACTTTATTGCAGAATATTGAATATTTTGCAAGGAGAGATGATAGCTATGGACTTCATGCTATTAATCTCTTGAGAACAAGGTGATAATAAGATAAATTTCAGTCTTTTGAGGGGCAAAGATTTTATTAATAAATTCAGCTGAATTTTAGCCACTTTTTTTTTTTAATGTTATTGAAGGTGTCATACCAGTTAATTAATTGAAATAAGTACTTGATATTGAGCCCTAGAGAAAAATGTTGGTAATTATTGCAGCTCAAAATTTAGTATTTGCTTTAGAATTTAATTAAAAGCATTATGATTTGTGTCATAGAGCAGCTCTAGACCTTGCCATTTTCTAATTAAAAACCTTAACACTGTTTTGACAGTTTTGGTGCTGGACAAAGCCTTTTTGACTGGTTTGTTAAGGCAAATGGGAGAGGTCAAGATCATCTATATTTGGCTCTGACAGTGGGGTATAGGCAGATGTGCCTAAGAAACAGTTTCACTAAGCTTATCTCTTGCATCTACCCTACTCTGTGTTTTGAATCACAAAGATACCTGTGAATTTAAGCTAAGATTCACAGTTACAAAACCATTTCATCTGCAAATCTGTGCTCTGGTGACATACAGATACCAGGCCAAAAAGAGGAGTTAAGTTCTAAATACTCCCTTAACTCATGAACCCAGTACATAGGTTAAAATCAGAGTAGAAGGCAGAGACATTTTCAGTGAAGTAGGCTTTTGGAAGATTCAGGAACTGTATTTCATTTAGTGGGATTCACATCTAGAACATTTCTTGACAGGAGCCATCATCATTCTGTAGCTATGTGCTGCACAGCCTCTATTAGGAGCTATTGAAAGAAAGGGAAGCAAAGACCTTTCCTCTGTGGCCTTTTAAACATCCAAACAGGGGCAGAAGTGTGCCTTCTGAAACCTGACCACAGGTCCCTACCTCCTCTTCTAGCTGAGGGTTTATCATCCAACAAGAGACATAGAGCATGTTCCTGAGCTCTCCCATATTCCATAAGAGTAGGGAATGCTCACATGGCATTACCTGGGAGGAAGTGAAGTTGTTTATGAACACTCAATTTTGAACACAAGCATAATGAATTGAAATATCCGCTGCATAAATAAGAAATAAAATAAAAAATGCAATTCAGATCTCTATTCGGGAATATGAGTTCTGTACCTTGATTAAGCTAAGACATCACATTTTGTTGGTGCAACTTTCTTCTAAGTAACTCTTGCTGACCGTGGTAAATCAGAATTTTTTCTATGTACCATTTCAATTTGTTTTGAATCTGGGACAGTAACATCAAAATCTTGTAGATGACCCGTACTGAAGGTCAAGGAAGAGGATATAATACAGAAATGTAATAATGTAAACTGTCATAAATGTTTTTGTTTCCTGAAATATGCTGACACATCTTTGTGGAAATAAAAAAGTTCTCTTTAAATTTTTTGTACATAGCAGAGCTCAGAAATTCACTTGTAAATTAACAAGTTGTAAGATCGTTCCATCCTTCCCTACAACAAGTGAAATAGTTTCCAAAGTGAGGTACTATAAGTTTTTATAGAAAAAGAAGTTAGTCTGAAAATGTGTGTTTGGTACCACACTCGTTTTCTCCATCTTAGCATTTTAACACAAGTTATTTTCTGCATATGGCAAAAAAAGTGTTCTTTTTACTTCTACTGGCAACATTATTTATTTCTCACTATTTAAAATATGGGAAATTCAAAATATGTCTCTTGGGCAGATACTAAAGAATGATACTTTTTCACAAATTTAATTTCCTCAATAAAAGACTATTTTTATTTTTAACATAAGATTGTGGAGTTAATAATAGTGAGAAATTAATTTTAGAAGTTATTTTGAAATGTGTTTTCCAGAGACTCTACCTAGAAAAGCGTTCTGCCTGTTGCAAGCTGTGAAGTGCTAAGATATTCTGCATTTCAGGATGTATGACAAAGAATTCTTCTGATGTTTGTAGTCTTTAAAATAAATTGTTTCAGTTCTTTTAGAATTGGTTCCTGCAGAGAAGAATCTCATAATTAAAAACAGAGTAGAATAGAACTGCAGTGCAAGTCCTTTGATGTTTTAGTTACCTGATAGAATTTTTTGAGATAAGATGAACTAAAGCTATTGATAATACTTCTCTTTTTAAGCCAGTTGCAGAACTATCTGGAGTTAGCTTGCTTTTAATTTCATTTGATGAACAACAGTATATTAAGCATGAAGAAGGCAATTATAGTATTCAGACTAAGGTTTACTGACTGGATGTCTATTCAAAACAATACAACAATTTCATTATAATTGCTTATCTTCTATTTGGGTTGTGTTCCTTTCAAATCTAATGATTTCTTCCTTTTTTTCTTTCCTTTGCTTTTTTTTTTTTTTTTAAGGTATGCATACTTTATAAACAGAAATACCTCTTTCATGTTCTTCTTAGCCTTCTTTTGCTGTCTTGACAAAAATCCCAAAAAATAATGTCACCAAATCCAAATGATACCTGAAAATATCCTAGAATATCAGAAAAAAGTTCTAAGTTGAATAGCATGTGTAATACACAGTTTGTATTTTCATTTCATATCAGGCAGAGAAAATTGGTGAAAATTAGTCTTAAGTACTTAAAAGTTTTCCCAGCCTGTAAAATTTAGTTTTGTTCTTTTCCACTTGCAATCTCATATTACACAGTGCCCTTCTAGAGCCTGTCTGTTGTGTTCCACCCACATGTAGGCATATGTAACCTGCCATTGGTATAATTCATAGGATGGAACATATTATTTGCAAAATAGTAATAGTATATCAGAGCAGATATCTGACTTACAAACTAATCTTTCCTAAAAATTGTATGCTGAGTTATGTGCAACATTGTGTTGTGACTAAGGATTAGATCAAGTTTCTGCTACATTAATCCTTTTGACTCCTGTACTAGCATAGACAAATTAATCACTGCAGTTTTAAAGGAAAAGATTTGTTAGTAACTCCAGAATTTTATTTTTTTTTTATCACACCTTGTTTCCGGATTACTGAGCTTTGACGTATGTAAGCCCTAGATAAAGCAAAGCTGGTATAGCTCTATAAGTAGCTTCAGTTTCTTTTTTTTTGTGCTATCTCTTTAAAATTTTGTACTTGTTGATTTCATAAGATTCCTTTGCTTATATTTTTGTTTGATAACCTTCTTGGTTGAGTCTTGCTGGATAAATAACACAGCAAGATATGCCAAAATAATAATACTGTCTATAGACCTTTTTTTATCAGAACACTGCAATTAGCTAATTGTTTTGCTGTTCTTAATAGTGAAAACAAAGATCTTATGAGCTAGACAGAATATGAAAATCTGAAATATGTATTTTGCCACTTTTCTTTAGTACTCTTTCCTCTCACATTATGTAGTCAAGCAACCTTCAGTAGATTCCTAAGTGGAATAAACTCTACAGTCTACTTGAAGTCTCATTCTGTCACCCATAAATTTAGAGGCAGGGGCACAGATTCCCCTCTGAGCCATAGATAATTCTCTCAGTTAAACAAGTTTAGTTACTCTTGAGAATCGAGCAATCTCTCATTTTCCTCAAAGGAATTCCACTTAACCTAGAACTCTTCAGTCAGAAAAACACATATGCTGCTGCTGAGAAGCTTTGCTCAGCAGCTTTTGCACTTTTGAGCTGAAAAATACATTATATAGTAATTATATGATAGACTACAAACACAACTTTAAATGGTATTTTCTGTCATGTTGTTTTATTATCTCTGTCCATGCAAACTTAATAGATGAGATGCAGTGAAATATAGCAAAAATTTTGGTACCATCTTTAATGTACAAGTTATCTTTTAGGAGAAAAATTACCCATGTTTTGGATATGCTGCTGATGTCAGTGTCTTAGTAAAGGGTTTAAAGTTGCATGAAATTTTTCATCTGCTTTATAATTGTTGACTGAAGACATATAATCTTGAGACAAATCTTGTCTTGTCTTTCTGTCCCACTGAAATTTTCAGTTGCTATCATACTTTACATTAATTTCAGATGTTTGGCATGCCACCAGCTTTAGTTGTTTATTTTGAATTTGCACTTCTCATTGATGACAGAAATAATTGATTCAAAGGATATCAGGGCACTATGAAGTTAGTCTCTGAATAAACAAAATATTTATGCTTTTTAGAAATTTAAATGAAGTTGAAATTACCGGATTTTTAAATCCTATGAACTAGTGAAGTAAAGCATCTTGTGAAAGCTGTGCCTTAGGTGTGTCTTATTTTTCTAATTTTCCCTGAAAGACAGATTAGGTAAAACTGAATCAGAGAGAAATTCTCACAGATGTTTATAATTCCAAATTTGTCTAGCTGAGATCTTTAATACAATTTTAAATTTCCTAAGAGAGTTTTTAAAATACAGATTATTGTAGAAATCTGTATAAGTTTTGTTTTGCAGAACAGGAGATGCCTGCAGCTAGATAAATTTCCATGGACTGAAGCATAGAGAAATTAAATAATGCTTCATTTTGCAAGAAAAATTTATTCCAAATTTGCTTTCTTCCTTTTGCATAAATTCTACCTCTAAAAGTCTTAAAACTAAGATATGTCTGTAAATCTTAATTCAGATTAAAATCTCTTTATGAATAAAACTATTGTAAATCAACCAGAAGAATTTTTCTTTTGTAGCATGATAACATTAATAAATATCATAACAAATGGCTATTTTTTTATCGCAGAAAAAAGATGTATTCAAATGGTTTCAATGAGAGGCAAGATATTTCTCTATTGTTTCAAACAGATGTGGTATAAAATACATTCGGTCCATAGGAACACTTAGTGACAGACAAAATTATCCTAATCTCTTGAAATTAATTCATATGGCACCTATTCAATGACTTTTAATCTTGTGGGTTTAGAAGATGCTATCAGTTAAAAAAGAAAAGAAACTTGCTCTTTTGATCTTTCTTTAAAAATAGCGTCCAGCATTTTATATGGAAGAAAATCAGATAGATAAAGCTATTCCATTAAATTATTTGATGTAGATTTGCACATTTACTTATGGACAATTTTACACAGAAAAAAGAGAGTTGGACAAATGTTTTGTATCTAGTGACAATTATTTAGATGGTACTTGCACTCTGCTAATGTTATCTGTAGAGATATAGGGATATGTGTTCTTGAGACAATAAATCCAAGGAGGGAAAAAGGCATTCATATTAAGTATCAAAGTTTGCCAAAGATGAGATAACAGATTTTGTCTGGGAATGATTGACATGGGAAACATAAATGTAGAAAATACAAGTAAAATTCAACCCATTAAGACCAATTTTTTAAAGGAAAATAAGGAAGACCTGTCTCTCACAGACATTTCTTGAAGCATGAAAATTGTTTAAAGGGCATCCTAATTTATCCAGTTCACAAAGCTATCTGTGATGGGAGGAAAAGATTTTTTTCTTGAAATGGATGCCTTATTCTCTTTCTCCCAGTAGCTGTTCAGAGCTTTGTCTATTTATATTCATTATTGTTTCTGTAAGAACAGTGCTGGTTTTCATTATTTCATTGGCATGAGAAGCCCTGATTTAGTTTTGCTGTCAATTTTGACCTCTTTCTGTACCTCCTCTAGTTTCAATGACTAAAAACATCAGTAAATAGAAACAGAGAAAACTTCATAAAATCCTTTTGCAGAAGAGCAAAATAATTATAACTACACTTAAGATAGATGTAAATGCAGTTCACGTCTGGTAGGGTAACATACACTGAGAGTTTGTTCAGTTGTTTATTGCACTGTTACATATATAGCTATATAGCTATAGCTGGTGGGAAAGAGATTTGAGAGTATAGAGAAATAGTCTAATAAAAAGAGGAGTCTCAAAATACTTTTACAGAAAGAGCAGAATAAAATCAATGTTAATTTTAATGTTGAAAAATATTTTTGTCAAAATGTTTTTATTACACATTAGTTTTCCCATTTGATTTCTATCTGTTTCACTTAAAAGTAAATAGATAATTTTCAAATTTAGCTGGCTAGCCACTCATCTCTGATTTAAAATAGAATATATACATAAACATAGCAAATGGTTTATCAATCCATTTAAGTTAATTACCTTGAAGTGTAAGTTTAATAAACTAGCCACTAGTGTCACCACTGTGGTCTGTGGGCTTATCTGCTGTGCTTAGTCTAGACCTAATTTAATGGATCACTGTCAGAAATGCTTTGTTTATGAAAGAGCACGAAATATGCTCATCAGCCCTCTCTGCTGCTCATTCCTGTGCAAGGTCCATGAAATATTCAAGTGTGATGTTCAGTTATGGGTAGGACTTCATTCAGCTCTGGTAGGAGCATGCCATACGCTGAATAATTCTAGAATAATTCCCTCATCTGACAATAAATGTGGCTCAGGTGATTGATACTTCAGTACACATTTCTTTGTCTGAAGTTACAGCTTCATAGTAGACACAAGTAGAAAACAATTGTACCAGTCAATATGGAATCTATTACATGAATAAATTAGCTATACTTCGATGCACAATGCTACATTCACAAGAACCACAATCCCAACTGACACCTCTATTATGATCTCAGAAAGAAGCCAGAAACTAAAACACTGCAGAGAGAACAATTTTCTATTAAAAATTTTTCTGTCAGGAAATCATGTTCAGAATGGAGTGAAAGAAAATTGCCTGTACAAAGTATGCATCATATGGCCAAACTGTGATACATCACAGGGACACTAGTGGGAAATAGCCATTCAATAAAAATAAACAGTTTATTATTTTCTTAATAATTATTGCCATAATACCGTATTACTTTATTTACTTCAACAATAGTTGCCCTTCAAGTCAAATGAAATCTACAGATTTAATATTTTTTTCATCTTCCACTTCTTTATATTCTGTTCAGCTCCTATATTTGACCCTTTAACCACTGGTATTTTATGTCTTCTTTGGCTTTTCAAAACAGTCCAGCAGCTGCTAACAGATTATAACAACTCCAATTAATACTGGGGAGATTAGCAGAAATTACTCTGTGGATTTAAAATGGGAATAATCAAAAGGATTATTTTTTTATTTTCCTCACCTCAAGTCAATTTAAAATACTAATATTTAAAATTTTCTGGATTGTATATGTACTCTTAAAAAGAAGATAATTTAACCTCATTGTTAATATGTTTTGCTTGGCTAAGTTTTATGTTATCCTAACAGACATAATTAGGGGTTTTTTCTACCTATTATCAAGAATTTAGTCATGCATTGCCAGTGAAGCAAGCCTAACACTGTCATTTTTACTGAAGTCTGAGTGAAAGCATAAACTAATAATTTAAAAAAACTTCTTGCTATTCAAATGAATGGAACAAGCTGGAAAATATCTCATTTATTCTGGAAAAAGTAGATGATAACTCTGAAGCAGTTGCCCAAAGTATATTTACTGCATGTCTTAAGAAATCTCAAGATGTCACAAGCAGAGGAAAATGGAATATTTCCTAAGATTTACAATTTTATGGATATGGTAAATACTTTGGCAACCACATTTAACAGTATACTGACTGATTTTAGTACTGTGCTGCACAACATGAGAAGATTAATTGCAATATTAAACATTCTTACACCAAAAATATAATTGATTCACTAAAAAGTACTAAATATTTTTGTCAGGAAATCATATTAAGAATGGCCTGAAAGGAAAATGTCTATAAAAAGTCTGCACCCTACAGCCTAACTTCTGACAAAAATTATTCTCTTTTTATTTTGGGGCTGGGAAATATTTCACAAAATTTGGAGGAATATCTCAAGAAATATGTTGCAGAGTATGCTCAACTCAACTAAATGGCTTAGGAAATTTGAAGACACTGTTACCCAGTCAACTAAACCCCAGTATCTTCATCACAAGGATGAGAGAGCTCCTGGCTGCTGTGCTTAGACACCTTTGTTCAAGTCCAGTCCTGCCTTTAGTATTCATCAATCTATAGTTCTATTTGTGAAGTGAAAGCTATACTTCTTTACCACCTGTAACTGTTGAATGAATGAAACACTTCTGAATAGTTATGGTCAAATAGCTGTGGTACACCCTGCAGTCTGTTAGACTCTACCTCTCACAAGAATGATTAACACTACTGTTTCTGATAAGCTTAGACTTTGCAAGTGGCACTTGATTGTTTTTCTTCTGTTTTGTTTCATTCAAACTGCTTCTGTACTTTCTATTTTTAGTAAAAAAATTATCGTTATATTGCTTCATTCCATTCTGAGATAAGCACGGATGCTCTAACCTCTTTTCATATAACATCCCTATGATTCATGTGTAGGATTACAGTCTGTTGGCTATATGTGCTCAAGAGGAATTAGTGCCGTGTTTAATACTCAATTACTAATGGACTGTAACACAGATGAATCTGTCATAAATATGGAAAAATTCTGAGCTGATGTTTGCAATTAATTCACTGTAAGCTGCAGAAACAGCTGAAAAATCAATAAAAAAAATGGAAAAAAATCCCTTTGAGCAGGACATAAATCACACTGAGAGATTCATTATCTTCCTGTATTTGTCTCTTCATTTTTTGAGGTGTAAAGACTTTTCCACATACTTATTATAAAAGCAACATCAACAGCAAAAAAAATAAACTGCCAAAACTCCCTCTTCCCTGCAAAATCTCAATATGAAAGCGTCAGTACTTATAAGAGAAGTACAAATTTAGGGGACTTAATTGTGACATATTAAAAACAGTATAATACAATCATCACTCACAGCCAGCACAGCTTCATGAGGACAAAGTTCTACTTGTAAAATTTAATTTCCTTTAATAAAAATATTACCCACCTGGTTGATCAAGGGAAGCCAGTTGATGTAATCTTTTTGGATTTTCGCAAAGTTTTCCATATTGTCTCTCTCAGCGTTCTCCTGGACAAAAGGTCCAAAACACAGCTGAATAAACACAGCATGTGATGGGTGAGCAGCTGGCTCACAGGTCAGGCACAAAGGGTTACAGTGAATGGGGTGACATCAGAGTGGTGGCCTGTCACTAGTGGGGTCCCATAGTGCTCCATCCTCAGCTCTGAGCTCCTCAATATCATCATAAAGGACTTAGACACAGAACTGGAAGGGTCTGAGCAAGTTTGCAGATAACGCAAAGCTGTGAGGAGATGTCTCCCACAAAAGCAGAGAGGTTTTGCGGAGGGACCTCAACAAATCAAAGGGCTGGGAAATCACCAACCACCTTAAGTTCATCAAGCGAAAATGCTGGATTCTGCACCTGGGTGGGGGGGGGAGCACCCTGCATGGACAGACTGGGGAATGGGATACTGGAATGAGATACAGTGCCATGGAAGGGGACCTGGAGGTCCTGGTCATTAGAAAGTTGAATATATGTCCTGGAAGCCAGGAGGGGAAGTGTGTCCTTGGGTGCATCAGGCACAGCATCACAGTCGGGCAAGGGAGGGGATTGTCCTTGTCCTGGTCTTCTCTGCACTGCAGCAGCCTCATCTTGAATATTGTGTGCAGTTTTGGGTGCCACAGTATAAGAAAGATATAAAGGTACTAGAAACCATCCAAATGAGGGCAATGAGGATGGTGAAGGATCTGGAGGTTTAGATGGTGAAGATGTCATGCAACAAGCCACTGAGGTCACTTAGTCTGTTCAGCCTAGAGCAGAATGAGGGGAAACCTCAAATCAGTCTGCAACTTCCTCATGAGGGGAAGTGAAGGTGAAGGCATTGGTCTCTTCTCTGTGGTGACCAGTGACCTGAAGTTGTGTCACAGGAGGTTTAGGTTGTATATTAGAAGAAGTTCTACACCCAGAGGGTGTTTGAGTGCTGCAATAGGCTCTCCAGGGAAGTGGTGATCGTCCTAAACCTGCCAGAGTTTAAGATATGTTTATACAATGTTTTTAGCACACAGTGTGGTTCTTGAAGCTGTCCTATGCAGGAACTGGAGTTGGACTTCAATGATCCCTATGGATCCCCTCCAATTCAGAATATTATATTATCCTATTATTCTATAATTCCAGGGTAGATTTTATTTTTTCTCAGGAAAAGCTCAAGGTCCCAAAATAATTCCTCTAAAGAGGAAGCTTATGCCCCTGGCATGGCATGGAATAAAAGACAAGACTCTCTAACTTAATCAGTAAATATTTTTCTTTCTCAGCAACAAGTAGAAGTACTATTATTTATGACTGAGTTGTATGATTTTATATTTCTGTTATTCTTCATAATTACTGAGGATAAGCAATATATTTTATAGAATTTAGCCAATTTCTTATGAAGTATACTTACACAGGTAGGAAAAATGTCAATTAATATAATAATTTTTTCTTTCTGTTTTTAACATTCATTTCAATCCTTGGTTATGTAGAATTTCTGTTAAAGACAAGAAAATGGATTCTTTGTACTTTTCAGTTCACTACCTTAAATTTGGTTCTGTATCCCAGATTTTCTAATATCATTAAGTAAAATTTTCTAATATCATAAAGTAAAATTACAAATTTTTGCACATTTTTGAGGGAAACATATATGACATAGGGATAAGATTCCCTTCACATGATATGAAAAGTTAAATGGATCCTTCACGACTGTTATATTTCTGCTTACAATACAACTTTCTTTTGACAGTTGCTAAAAAGATAAGTAGTCACAAGTTATTTGTTTCTGCTTCATGTTGAGCTCTACATTATTTACGTGATCATTTGTATGTAGAGAATACATAACTTTATTCATTCCTCCATTTGAAAATAACATAAATTAATAGAGCTTAAGCTCATTTTACACTTAGATGTTTAACCTTTGAGAGTCTATGATTTGTAACAAAATATACTTTACATGAAAAATATACTTTACTCCAGAAAACCTCTGGAGTAATTCCCTTTTTATGAAAGTAGGACTACTCTTTAATATACGCTACTATATAATATTCTATTCTGTATATGCAGGTATAAAATACAATCCAGAATCCAGAAATGTTTTGCTACACAAAATATAACAGTATGAAGCATTTCAATTTCACAAATGCAGTGGTACTATCAACATAATCTGTTCAAGTTGCTACTTCTTGTGTCAGGATAATTCTGTAAGAAAAAGTAATTCACTGAAAGATATGAAAGAAAGAAATCAGCATTTTCCCCTTAAAGCCAATTCTTAAATATAAAAGCTTTCAAATAGAAACCTCAAACTTTAGTTTGCGTTCCTGTTGACAAGCACAAGTGGTTCAGTTTTTCTGTTTGCTTATTGATTTTATTCCTGCCATTACTTGTGGCAATTAATCTGCCATGTGCTTAGTGGGGATTTATCTTTTTAATCAGTCACCATTTGAAACTAAACCTTAGCCATATATAATGCACTTTCACATTGCTTCAACAAATATCAGTCTTACAAAAGAGCTTGAAACTCCATGTCACTAACTTTTTCTATATATTCAACTTTCATTGTCAGTTCTATGTATCCTCGAAGATATTTTTGAGATTTCCATGAGGTCAAATGACACCAGGCATCTTTTGGCTCCATGTTTTTTAGTTTCTAAATGGAAGCAATCCTGCATCCACTAGTATCTCCTAAAAAATATTATTTGGTGTATTTCAAAAAAGAAGTTGTCTGTTGAATGAGATGGGTATAAATTAAAGGGAGAAAACACATTATTAAAATATAATGTGAAAATATATTATTAAATTCTTATCAACAGGAAATAAAATAAAAGGGAGGAACAGCTGAGCTGAGCTTATAATGACTGCTAGCTACCTGATTCTCTTAGCGCTCCTGCAGTCCCATCATTTTGGCAGGAGTATCAAGGAAGTTATGGTGACTTTTGAGCCTCAATTCAGATTTTCTTAAGTCATCTGTAGGACAGCTGACATTCTAATTGGTCCATAAATTGTTTCAGCTCAGAGTTTGTTAAGCACTGACACATTTTACTGAAAAAAATAAAGGTATGTAATTTGACACAGTGACAGATTAATACCTTAGCGTTAGATTGGCAGAACAATTAGATGGCTTAAATGTTTCCTACATCTTAATGTTGATGCTACTTCAGGAAGCCACAGTAAGTCCTGCTTTTCTGAAGGATATGTTGCCACTTCAGTGATAGAAGTAAATCGGGCTATCAAAGGATTTAACAGGATTACAAGAAGTCTTGCAGCAATTACATTTAAACCTAGAAAATTAAAATCTGGAGAATTTAGGTTCAGCATGGTGTATTTAGTATGGTACTCACCACTGGTATCCTATAAGCCAATACTTAGTTCTCATCACATATATGCAGTTGGTTTTGTGAAAGAAAATTCAAGAAAACTTGGTGTTTCTACTGGCCGTTCCTATTTTATAATGTAATCAAACTAGTGTTTGTCCAGAATTAAACCTGTTGAATTTGATTTTGACTTAACTATAATGTTGTAACAATTTATTATTGTTCTGCACTGACAGCCATCAGATCAATGTGATTTTGGTCCTTAAGAGTACAAGTATTTTTTTTCTTTTTTTTCAGTCTAAAAAAACCATAAAATCCACAGATCTGTTTTTATTATAAACTTTCTTCAAGTTTGTTGGGAAATACTGGCGATTCTTTGAAGAATATAGATGCAGTATTAATAAACTGGCAATATCACTAATTTAGACAAGATTTTTTTATCAAGTTATTCTATAATTAGCAAAAGAATATTATACTTTAACCTGCTACAGGTAACTATGATAGAAATAGCTATGACCATGTGGAAACCAGTCAGAAATATTATTGCTTGAGTAATATTTCTTTATTACTTGGGTGATATTTCTTTGGTTACATATCTGAGTCATTTTAGGTAGCTATGCAGATTGGTGTAGTATGTTTAGTAAGTGTAAAAAAATCAAAATTTTATACATTCATTATCTTGACTACTCCTCTCTAAAACCCAGACAGATAATACTCAAGAGAAGCAAAACAAAAATATCATATAAGAAGTAAACATCTGTGAAATTTTTATTTTTACAACAATTTCAGGTTTAATGTACTTCAGAGGTGTGATATGTTTTGCACCACTACAGGGAGAAGCAATATTCATTCTTTAACTATATGAAGAAACTAATTGTAAAATAGGATGAATGTATTTTCTCTCAGGAAACAAGATTTTGTAAACACTAAATTATCTTGGAACTTGAGAGTGGGCAGGGTGTTTTTATCACTATGGCTTTATGTTTCTGTATTCCTTTGATTAACACCTGAATTAAGAGGTTCAACTATTTCTGTGTTTTGCTTGTGGTTTTATTGCCACAAAATTTTAAAGAAGATTCTAAAATGGATTTTTGGTTGAACTGAGACCCACTACCTGAGGTTGATTTATCACTGAATAAATCAATAGTCTCAACCCAGAGGCAGCTCCGAACAAAATTGGACCGAGGCCAAAGTACATGAGAGTTGGCAATCACATCAACAGAACTGGAGAGCTGAAGGGAAACTTTAGAGCTCATTTAGTGCATCCTTTCTTTCCCAAGGTATGATTAGCTACATTTTTGTTATCCTGGGAAAAAATAATTTTCAAGACATTTTTAAAACTCATCCCAGAATCCGTAACTTTCCATTATTACTTCATTCATCCTCAAAGATTTTTCTGATTTCTAACCTGATTTGTCATTGTTGCAATCCAAACATTACATATGGTCTTTTTCACTATGGGCATGCAAAAAAGATTGTTTCCACTCTTGGGTTTTTTTTCTTGCCTTTTAGGTACATTAACAGTGCTCTTTTCTACCATACTCGCTTTCTCTTCTCACTAATTCACTTTAATTCATCTAGCATGAACTTTTTCAAATGTTAAAGAATCTAACTATTTCTATTTTCCTATGTCCTTTCTTTGTTTTATTTTTATTAGATTTAATTGTAAAGAACTATTTAACAGCATGAGTTTCTTTTAACATGTTACTCTGGTCTCTCTTGGAATTCCCAAGTATTAGGACTTTGGACATATCAGAGTGAGTGATATGCTTTTCACATAGCAGTGAGTGTTTCTAGTTCTAGGAATTGTTTAACAGAAACTATTATTTTCCACCATTTTTTCAAATAAAGTATTGAAAATTCTCTCTTTCATTCTGTATTATTCATTCTTTATTCCTACATTTCTTTCCTTTACATTGAAAAAAAATCACATTTTCAGAATTCATTATTTTATATCATTGTTATACCGTGTCTCACAATCATTCCATCAGTATATATAGAACCTTTCTGTACTCTCAAGTATTTTTGTAAGCACTGAGAAGATATTTTAGAATTAGGTATGATATACATGAAATTATTCTAGTCAAAAAGCAATTAATATATTCATTACTTCAGTATAGTTGGCATATCTCAAGCAGTGGATTTGTGTTTGACTTTATTCAGTAAGACTGGCTTAGAGATGGCAGGCACTATCTCTGCAGTACATGATAATGCCACATTCAGAATGACAGCAGTCCAAGCCTTGGGGCACCAAACGCTTCTTGAGATATGTTCAATTGCTGTTTAACTGTATTTAGCCTAAGGTACAGAGAAAGAAGTTGCTGATGCTTTCAAACATGTTTTAGTATTTTTATAGCGTCATGGCATGTCAGAATATACCACAGCACAAACTGGGGTGCAGTTCCTAAATGACTGCAATTAGGAGGCAAGAATTTCAACAACAGTACTGTTATAGGTGTACATCCCTGTAGACTAGCTTTCTTTTTCCCCCTTAAACAGTGATTTTCAACAATATGTACTCTCTCGGATGTTTTCTGCATTATTGTTCCCTGATCATGTAGTCAATACTTGTTATGCTTTAAGAGCTCTACTGTGTCCCTGATCACACAGCTCGTAAAACAGTCATGGCTTTTAATACAAAAACCATGCAAACGTACTCCACTTTAATCATATAATGGTCTTTCGCTTGCCTTTTGGATGGTCTTCTGAATGTAACATATTCGTGGACAGAATGCAGAAAAAATGAGGCTCATCCAAACCACAGTCTTTTTCTTTACTATGTAACTATTCGTATTGTTTTTTTTTTCTTTTCTCACAGTAGCTGGAACTACTCCACATGCGCTTTTTTGTAGGATCTCAATAAATGGAACCATGCAGGGATATTATGGGCATGTCAATGAGGAAAGCAAAATCTGCATGTAGTCATTGATTTGTCATAGATACTATTTAGAACTCATCTGCCAGTGACTCCTCAGAACCTGTGGACCAAGTTGCACGGTTGTACTACTGTAGTACTATATGGCTACTGTGGTTTTGTAGTCTTCCAAGAAAAAGGTCTACAGCTAGGAATGCTTTCTCATGTGTTCAAATCATTGTGTCTAGATATAGTGTCACTATTGATTTGGGAAGTTTTCCATCTTCAGGGACGAGTACATCTTAAGTACATCTTAAGTCAGTTGTTACCATCATCTTTGTGTGTGGTTCACAAAAATGAAGAAGTGAAAAGCTTTTTACATTTTTCTCATGTATGTGCTAGAGTCATGTCTTGCCTAGAACTGGATCCATAAAATATGTTGTGCAAGAATGATTGTTAAAAATATGTAGTGTGGAGCCAGAGTGAGCATTCTTGTCTATATTTCTACCGTGTGTGAGTAAAATAAAAGCACATAGCTTGTAACATGTAGAGTCATAGAATTGATAGGGTTGGAAGGGACCTTAAAAATCATTTAGTTCCAACCCCCAGGTGAACTTGTTGACTTCTGAGTTCATAATACTGATTATGTCCTTGGTGAAATATATTAGCCTCTTTTGATTAGGAATAGGAGGAGAGAAAATAGTGGAAAGCAGCTTGGTTGGAATATTTGAGTTAGTTTCCTTGACATTAAACTGGAGATAGAACATCATCTTTCCCCTGTCCAACCTGCAGTGGTATGTACCTTTCTTTTTTGATAATAAGCAACCTTACTAGCCCTAAGGGAACAGTCAGCTACAATCAGCAGAAACATTAGCATACCTATAAATATCTCCAATCAGTTAAGTTCGTTTGTACAAAGTTTAACAGAAAACATAAAGCATATCACTGTCTTGAAATTAGCTGCAAATGTTTTAGGATTTGCTGAATGAATAGTTACTAAACTAAAAAAAAAATCTAACTTTAATCATATAGCTTTTAAAAATTTGTGGTGGAAGCTTCTATCAGATACAATGACAAAGTAGATTTTAAGGCCCTTTAAATTAATGTTTTTCTTTTTTTTTTTCCCAAGCTGAAGTCTGACAAGTGAAATCTGTTTTAAAAGTATTCATTTTTGAAATCTCCATTTACACGTATACCTAAAATTTTTTCTAAATATCTGGATTTTAAGTAGTGGATTTACAATGGTTGTGTCAAGCAATACTTAGTTCTGATCTAAAGACACCATGAGGAGATATGCTTGAAAATAACTAAGAGGATACCTTCTGATGACATATTCTAAAGATATTTTTGTGCAGATTAAAGGTTGAATTTGATTAGTCTATATAAACTATTAGAACTTAATTCCAAATCTACAGATTTCTGTATAGCAAGAAATATCACATATATTTCTCACTAAATAACATTGTGATAATATTTTTTTATTAGTAAGGGGAATTTTAAGCACAAATTTGACTTGGTTTCCAGATACGTAACTGCAGTAGGAATCTGTTGTGCTGCTCCTTGATGATTTGCCATTTCTGCTGACAAATTGTTTTCTGTGTCATATTCCCTTGAACTTGTCAGCTCTCAGTGGGGTCACTACTGGAGTATTTAACTTTTAAACTGAGAAACACTTAGAACAGCGTTTCATTTAGAGATAGATATGTATCAACGCAAATTATACTAGAGGACATGAGCAAGTTTATTTCGAAATTTAGAGATTGTTCAAAACTCCATGAGCTAGGCAATTTAAAATGCTGAGCATAGAGTCCCTACTCTCTGAAAGAGGGTTGATCTGTTTCAGTGAATTAGCAAAATTGCAGTTACTTACTCTGTAGCTGAAGTGGCATGGCAGTTTATCCAAATTAAAGGTTAAATGACTTTTATGAAGTGCAGTGTATAGAAAGCACCCTATTTTCCTTTAACTGACTAGTGTAGGTATGTCAATCTTATAAATAGAAGAATAATTAAAATGCAACAGGTTTCAAACCGTTTTAGAGTAAATCTGTACTCAAATGCTGTAATGATTCAAGCTCTAAGAACAGATTCAAGAAAGCAATGGAATAGAAGTCTGTATCAACTGTGTCAAAACTTAACTGAAGGTGTTTTAGAGAAAAATATATGGCACTGGGTTTGACAGCCTGAGGGAGATGAGACTGCTGCTGCTGTTCCATACCCCCAAGTCCAAACAGTAGCAAAGATGAGGATGTAAAGATATACTCCTAGTAGGCACATATACAGAGCACACACAGACACCAGATATATACTGAGTTGTCCACACAGATCACAGACACTCAAAGCCCTCCCATGAACACAAACAGCACCCGGGGCCTCATTCTGTCCTTCCTCTTCTCTGGCTGGGCAGGATGAAAGACCACTAGTGGTAATGGACTCACCCATATCTATACATGCACTCATAATAGAGAGCCCATTCCCAGGAAAGAGTTAGAAAGGAATTTAATAAGAGGACAGGACAGATGACATTCATCCAGCACAAAACATAACCAGATAAACTTATTACCCAGCAAACTATTTACATGTGAATGGCCCTTTTATCTCCTTATATGTCTATTTCTCCACTATCTCTTAAATTCCTCACTTGTCTTCCCAATGGTTTCTCCCCTAAACATCATCTAAGTCCTTTGCTATCCCTAATTCCTTTTCCCCATATCTTACAATGTGCTTTACAGAGCACAGCAATCCCCAGCATTACACAGGAAGATGATTTTTCCTTCTGAATCCTTATTTTAGGTTCCTATCTACTACTATACACCCTTGTGTCCCTTTGGGCCTGGACAGATGGACCTCTGGGGCTCTGATTGTCCTGTGGTGGGCCTGAGTAATTAGGTATTTTTTGTAATAGGGGTGTAATTTGGGCTAGTACTGTTCTTCCAGTGTCTCTCTCAGCTCTTCTGTGCGTGTGAAGATAAAGTTTATCACATAACTCAACAGGGCAACTCAGCAACATACTGTTTTGGAAGTTTTTGCTTCTTAAAACAGCATTATAAGGTTGAATTGTACGTTATGTTCTCATGTTTTACAATAAGGAATTACAGTATTTGTCCAGAACTGAACAGGAAAATCTCTACAGTGCAAAAATGGTACATTTTCAAGGGCATGATTCAAAAATCACCAGCAAGGGAACGATTTTTATGAACCCATATACTGCTCATTCAAAATTTTTTGAGCTAAAAAGACTCCATCAGATATGAGATGCTAATTGTTTCTTTCAGTCTGAAAAAAACCCTCAAACTCAAACTACAACAAAAGAAAGTCTTTTCGATAAACATATATTCTTATGTTTTAAATAAAGGCCAGACATACTGCCTTAATTAGCATTTGCTAATATTATGTAAGAGTAATAATTAAAATACTTGAAGGAAACATAATGTTTAATGGCTGTGTTTTTTTGGAAATAAGGTGCTGGTTCAAATAGTTCATGGACATTTAAGGGAATTGGCCTTGTAAAAATATGAAAAATTCTACTTAAAAATCAAAGCACATCAGGGCAGCTGAGCAGTTAATTATGCTTCTTATCATTAAGGAGAGTCAGAATAATGCTGATTTAGCTGAAAACCAGAGGATTTTCCTGTTACCATTCCCATATTCTGTGCATGCTTGCAGAACACAGTCATCTGAAAGGCTGATGAATTTTTACAACATTGCATTGGGAAAAAAAACAGAAAAGAGTGAAAATTCTGTCTAAGATTAATTGTGTTAAAAATAAATCAGGGGAAAAAACTTAAAAAAGAAAAAAAATCACTCAGTTTCGTCCTCCCGGCCTTACATATCTTAGTTACAGGATTACTTAGTTACCTAGACACCAGAACTGTCTCTTTTTTCAAGTCAGTGATATTTCATTGAAATATGAAATTTTATACAGTATTCAGAATACATACTATATATTCTATAAAACATTTATTCTTTTAAACATATAAAAATGTTTGCCCTGTCAGTAGCAAATAGTGTACACACTCTTTACAATACTCCAACAAATTATTTATTAAATTAATGTTTAAATGCTTGAAAAAAAATCAGGACACTATGAAGATAAATCTGACTTCAAGAGCTTTTGCAATTCTATCAGGATTGAATCCACAAATTGTTTTCTCTGCAAGCACCTGTCATAAATATTTTAAATTAAAATGGTTTATTCTGGAAGAGGGAAGGATTTTTGGTTGTGGATTTTTCTTTGTTTCTTTGTTTTTATCTTCAACAGTGGTCTTTTTTATCAATCCATAAAAATTTCATAGTTGGAACTGTCATTTGAGAAGATACTCTAAAAGTCAAAATCAAAGAAAAATAGGCAAACAAAAGTAACAAAATGAAGGTGGAGAAGGCCTTTGGAAGAGTTTTTATAAGGCACATGTTATTACAGGCAAAAATTACTGTTCACAAGAACTTTGATGTTGTAGTGGAATGTTAGAAAGTTTCCACAATCCATATGAAGTACCTGACTATGTTTCCATGTTGAAGTTCCTTTCTGTCTTCTAAAATAATTGATTTTTTAGAAAACAAACCTATTTCATCAAATAAGTCATATCATATGAAAGTCATATCAAACATACTTGAAAATTTTATTTTTTTGATTTATGTTCTCTTTCAACTTTGTTTGAACATCATGTTGTTACTTTGTAGGCAGTTTCAGCTATTCTTTTAGACCATAAAGTACACTACAACTGAATAAAAGCAAGGTTTAAGAACCTACTCCATTCCTTAAAATAGTTGAGGTAGCTTTTAAATTCAGTTGTATGCAAGTATCAAAATACAAATATTAAATATACCTGCATTACAAACAGGTAGGAGTCAATCCTGCAGGCCCCTGAACTTTACTGGTTTTCAGTAAAAGCTCTTACAAGTACAGAAAACTTGGACATAGTGAACAGGAACAGGACACCTTCTAACATACCATGTCACATATAAAATGTTTCTTTTTAGGCAGCACTCAAATTCATCCCATGCCCTAGCATGCACATATACACACATAACAGCTTTATTTTTACTATTGATAATGTTTATAACCCATAGCAGAGGTTTTGTATTCTTCTGCAACTACTGATTTTACAACTCGTGTAATATATTGTGGACTAACAATTCAAGGCCCCAGTCCTCAGAAATACAAGCAGAGATTTACATTATATGAAAATTCAGACCCTTTGTCAGTAACAGGTCTGCTCATTTTCAAGGCATTAAGTATAAGTATTTGCAGGGTGTAGGATCTCAGGATCCTTCCATATAAATTCAGAGTATTCTCTACAAAAAAATTCAAGGAAAGGTATTTTTAATAATTTCTAGAAAATTGGCAGTATAGAATCAAGTGCTTCTTTGACTCTTTCAGACATCAAAATTAATTCAGCAGCTAATGCCAAATGCTTCTAGAATTGATTTATAGGCACAAGAAAAGGATTAATAGCACTTTTTTTTCAGTTATTAAGGTTGGGAATAACTGTTCAGATCTGTTTGTTGCCTCTGGGCACATGCAGTGTGAAAAAATTATTACTGAGGAACTTACAACAACATTCCTACCAAGACCTTTAAAAGTATCTTTTGTGAATTTAAGGATTTTCAGCTTCAGTGGAAGTCACTGTAATATTAATTTGTAAAGACAATTCTCTTTTATTTTCAGATTCACGGCCTCTACCAGATGTAGCCCTAACAGGGAAGTGCACCCGAGAATGTGATGAATATGGCCACTCAGACTCCTGCTGGATGCCAGTCCGCACTTCTCCGGAGAGAAAGCAGAAGAGCCAGCCAAAACTCTCCACTTTCATGCCTGTCGATGAACGGGGCAGTCAGGAAAAGCTGGCCAATGGAGAAGCCTCCCTCATGGGTGATCGCAACAGAAACCTCCTAAACAAAAAGTTGACCTCATCCTATGAGACCTTCAGCGCAGCTAGTTTCAGCAAAAATGAAGAAGGCAATCCAGAGGATATCCCCCTTACACAGACAGGGGAATACAAGCCATCTCCTGTCAATACTCTAACTAGAAGAGAAGTCTACCTGTAGGCTAAAAAGCAGCAACAAAGTTCTTTCATAATATAAGAAAGAAATGGGGCAAAAGTCTTAAAATCACAACAATTTTAAGAAAAAATGTAAAAGAAAAAAAGAGGGGGCCACCAAAGAGACAAAAGATCTGCCTGCCACTTCTGCCTCCGTAGCAGGCATGTAATTATACTGTCTGCCTGA
Organism: Thryothorus ludovicianus; assembly: GCA_013397245.1. Taxonomy (NCBI): domain Eukaryota; kingdom Metazoa; phylum Chordata; class Aves; order Passeriformes; family Certhiidae; genus Thryothorus; species Thryothorus ludovicianus. The sequence continues at coordinate 69,887 of VZTB01000284.1, forward strand.
CTATACTGTACAATGTAGAAAACATTGTTGTTACTTGCATGTCTAATTCCCCCTCGCTGATTTTTATTTTCCTAGATCTATGGTTGCAAATTCTTCCCATAGTAGCAAGCTTGATTAAAAAGAACACAACACACTGTTGTTTCCCCTCTGCAGAAGCATGAATTAAGCCACTCATTTCGTTTGTTTGTCATCTGGCTTGTTGAGGATAACAGGTCAGGGAAAATGTATTCAAAACATACCATCTGAATATTGCTGATCCCCATCAGGGACAATCCTTCAGAAACCGTAAAGATATAGGATAAATATAAAGGAATAATCATTAATAGGCACTTTGTGAAGACCACAGCTTTAATATTCTCACCTCTCATCCGAGGCTGGAAGCAACAGAAATACATTCAGCCTGAGACTGCAGTCAAAAACATGGCATACTTTCCTGTGATTCATGAACTCTGGTTCTGTTTTATCCATTGAACAAACGTGTCTTGCTGTGTCTTTCTCTCTCCCTCTCTCTCTCGTTCTCTGTAATGATTATTTCAGTGTAAACACAATTACTAACACTTATACCATAGGATAGCAATGATAAACTGTTGAAATCATTATTTTGGGCAAGACTAACATTTAGCTGGGAAGATTGTAATAACAAAAAGGCCAAAGATCACACAATGGATCAGGGGAACTGCTAAGTATTGGGGCTTGACTTAGAAAATAAATGTATTCACAAAAACCCACATGTACTCAGAGCTTCAGTTACATTCCACACAGCAGCACAGTTCACAAGCCCAGATGACAATTTTTTTTTTCCAGTGTGGTTCAGTTGAATGCCCAAAGGAACTGATGCTTTTTTTGTAATGACATTATATATTGCAGCACATGCTGCATATCATATGCTGCATATGCTAGTTCCAGGGAATTTTTAAGATCAAAATTAAAAAAAAATAATAGTAGACGAAAAGGCTGTGCTAGTGAAAATGCTTGATGGGAGGGAAAAAGTTGGAGAATGGGATAATGCAGTAACAAGAGGACATTAAAACTTGGATACAAAAGCTTCTTTTCAGATTGCAAAGCATGGTTGCTAAGTCTGGTCATCAGTGTTGCAGCTTATCAACTGTTTCAATTATGTCAAAGATGATGATAATGAAAGCTTTCTTGGAACCAAGTGCATTAAAACCAAGAGAAGTGCAATACTAAATGATATCACGACTCAGAACATTTAACATGAGTAAAAAATGGTCTGATAAACAGTGGTATGATTCCTAGGAGGCCAAGATCTGTTGAAGGAAGTCAAAGTTACTGTGATATGCAAGAGCTGTAACAATTATCATGGTGAGTGCATCTTGAAAAGAAGAGGAAATGAAACAGGGTTTTGTGCAATAAAAGCAACAAAACATGCAGAACATCAACCAATTCCTTTGTAGTTGATGCTGTAGTAATAATCACAGGCTGAGCTCAGACATTCAGACAAAAGTGACAATCAAAGAACACAGCAAGGACAGCCCAAGGACGGAGGAAGCATTCAGATCCCTGGCTGTTGAACCTGGCGTGAAGGCATGGCTAGATGGCTCTCTAGTAACTGTAGTCATAATGTAGCTTTGGGTAGTTTCTTGCTTTGAAAAATTGCATAAAAATAACCTAAAACAGCCTAAGGTAGAGGTTGGTAAATCAAAACAACTCACCACATTTACCTTTTAAATTCACTTCTCCATATAGTAGGTTGTGCCATTACTCGCCTTTTCGTTCTCCTCTCTAAAGTTTACTTTCTTCAAGTAACATTAGTTTGTGTATAGCAGTTATGATGAAAGGGGACATTTTAGAAAGAAAATATTAAAATCAAATATTAATAATGATTGAACATTTTTATGTTTAATTATTTAAGTAATATGGAGAGATGCAAGCTAGTACTTTGTTATGAGACTGCATATAGCAGTTACTGCTTTGTATAATCTGTAAGTACCTGTTTAAAAATGCTTCTAAAAATGCTTATGTAATGTAAACACATTTTTCTTGCACGTTTCAACAGAATACACAATTGCATAACACAAATGTTCAACAGAACTTTCTTTAATAAGATTTTATTTAGTATTACACACAAGAAAATAAATTAGGTAGCTGGGTTCCGTATATTCTTAGACACTTTTTCTACAAGGCTAATAATACAGGTCATAGTAGACCTTCAGATTAAATGGATCAGCAATCACTTACCAATTTTTGCACCACATAAGACAGTCATGAAATAATTTTCTTGTGTGCATCTCCTTAGATCTAAAATGCGTGTGAAATAATTTTTAAAAAATTCTATCTACTGTAAGTATTCACAGTAATTCTTGTGGAACTAGCCACTATTAATATGCTGATTACTCTTCTGACCTGGCATGACATACAAATATATTTTGTGTTTGTATTTTTCCTCTTTATTTGAAATAGGTTAAATCTGGTGCCACTCCATAAATAGAGTGCTTTTGTATAAAAAATAAACAAATAAAGCTATAAAAAATAATTAGGGTGAATGCAAAATATGCAACTGTGCCTTTTATACCTATTATTATGGTAAAGTGGTAGTTGGGTTTGGACACTGAGGGGTAAGGGGCTATTCCCAACTTTTTTGAACCTGTATATTTACCTGTGTTTATTTTCTGAGAAATTATAAATAATATATTTAAAAACAAGCCTTTTGCCAAACTCAGTTAATGGACCAGTCTTAAGCATTATTAACACAAGGCTGTGGTTTAAGTAGGTCTTGAGGATTTTTTATTACTATTTGTGTGGGGTTTGGGGTTGTTTTAATTTGTTTTTAATTCTGCTGCCTGGAAAAGTATGATCAGTCTATATGATAGTTACTTAGCAAGGTGTCACCAGTTCATGTTGCCAGGAAAATTGACAATTTTTTTAATAGCTTTTAGCCTTCATCACATTTTAGTTGTACAGTATAGAAATCATCTTTTTCTTTTCTTCCATGGGAAACTCAAATGAGCTTTGCATGTATTTTACATTAGGGCACCTTTATAGATTGATGCGTTAATATATAACTTTATATGTATTAGAAAGTTCAATAGCTTTGGTCTAAAATCTAAGGCTTATTCCGGATCTCAGACCCACTATGTTTATTGAATATGGTTTCTGACTGGCCTGCTGCCTGAGTTTCAGGAAAAGAAGTTAAACATTATTTTTATGTGGGAGAAGAACTTAAATGGGATTGAAATGATTGGCTGAAAGGCTACCCTAGAAGTTGTCAAACAGAAAAATCATGAATATGGAAAAAGATCTTGCCATAAATCCAGCCATCACCAAACACTTGTAAGGAAGTTGAACAATGAAATATTTTTCCTTCTACGCCATTGGTGATAAATATGCAGAATCTCCTTAAGAAAAGAAGCAGATGAATAAGCAATAGAAATGAAAACCCATCAGTTAAGTTGTATTATTGACTGAAAGAATGTAAGCGCTAGGAAAGAAGACAACCTTCACCACCTAACTGGGGTATGCTTTCAGACAACTTTTCCTAAATTTTAAAGCACTTGCATTCAGTGTGGTACGATCTGTTTGTAATAATAATCATTGACTATTGTTCTGCAACTTGGATGTTGATAGTGAAGCAGAGAACAATTTATCATTGTTTATTATGAGTCACTATGCACGCAACTATGCTAAACATGGCAAAATGTATTAAACGCTAGTCCACCTCTATTTATGAAATATTTACATAATTTAATTTGCTTTTGTACAGTTTTATGTAAATAAATTGCTTGTCATTTTTGTCTCTGCAAATTAAAATATAACATGTTCAACTGGTTGCCCATTTGCCAGTTTACTTTCTTGGACAGTCTATTCCAATTTTACTAGATTAAATCACATGCTTGTTTTAATATTTAATGGTATTTTGAACGGCAAAGATGACACAGCCTTAGTAACTGGCTACAGATTCAGCTGCAGAGGTAGCTGAGGTTTTGTCTGTCTTCAGAGTGAAATTTGATAGAGGTAAGGCTACTGTCACCCAGGACAGCACACAGCTATTTTCATAGCTGAAATAGAGTGCTTGTAACCTGAACAGTTGTTTCTGATTTGTGTTCCAAAGGGCTTATTTTTAAGATGTGTTCAAAAACCTTCCTATTAAGTGAAATAATAAGCCTTTAGTAAAAGTCCATATGTTTCCATTATGGAATGGCAATTTTTTTATTATCAGCAAGGCTGTTATTTTTCAAAGAATTTTAGAACTATTTACAAATCCTAAAATGTCAGTGGAGAGTCAATACTGAGAAAACCAACACAATTAATGGAGAATTTCAGGGGAAAAAAGGGAAATAAAAGCCTCCAGTTCTCTCTGGCTGTGAATCAAATTATCCATCTCGGCATAACTGCAGATCAAGAACAAATTCTCCTCAAGAAGGAACATCTAAGAAGAAAGAGTTTATTTCTTAGCTGTCTGGAACACACACAGCTTGCTTTCTTTCTTTCTTTCTTTCTTTCTTTCTTTCTTTCTTTCTTTCTTTCTTTCTTTCTTTCTTTCTTTCTTTCTTTCTTTCCTTTCTTTCTTTCTTTCTTTCTTTCTTTCTTTCTTTCTTTCTTTCCAGAGCAGGTTCTGAAACAGCCATTAAATTGGGATTTGCATCAGTTATAGTACATGAAAAATTCATTTATGAGGAGAGGGATCGAAGGTCAAAACTCCTCTCATCCCTCTGTGTTATGCAAAATACAGAATTACTACAGAGACTTTGCAAACCACTGAATACAATTTCCCAGTAAACATCACAGAAAGTGCCATTTATATCCTTTTACTTTAGTTACAGATTAGGCTTTGATTTTTGTGAATTAAACAGGCCAGAACGTTTTTAAAATAAACTTTGCATTGCAAATTTCTTTCTCTGAATGTGATTTAACATTTCCTGGTCTTCTCTAATGAATGTGTCAGAGAAGATTCTTCCCTCCAGAAGCAGAGGTCTGAATCTAAAAGCCTATGGAGAAAGTTTAGTTCACCACCTGACCCTGGATCTCTCACCCTGCACTTCAATGAGCTACCCCTCCACTTCTTTCAGCAGTAGCAGTATTTTAATGAGTAGCTTCAATCAAGTTTTCAAGTTTCCTTTATACTACTTGTAGTATAAAAGGCATGACCTTCTGTTTGTTTGTCTTTTATCTGCATTTTCTTGTTTACCCACTGCATCCAGGAAGGTGATTACAGGAAGATAAAATAAATTTCCTGAACCACTAAGTGTGTTAAGAGAGGATGATATAAACTAGCAACAGCAAACAATTTATGCTCCCCTTTAACCCTGGATTCATTTCTCCCTCCTGCCTTGCAGTAAATTGTAAATCTTATGCAGAGACTGAAATTAATAAATGTGACCTAGGCAAAAATAATTTCTTGTCTTTATTGAGCTTCCTGAGAGGAGTGTATAGAAGATGTTTAATAGTTCATAAATATGCAAATCATCTAGCCTTTGCTAAAAAAGGAAGCAATGATAGCATTAAATGGGTGTATTCCTCTGTAAAATCACAGGATTCTAGTCAGGCAGTGGCAGCTCATACAGCTCTTTCTTCTAAAGCAAGCACATCTGGTTTAAAGACTGAGATACATTTACCAAGAAACTGGGGGGACGGGTGGAAAATGCAACATACCTATTCTGTACTTGTGTGGAATAGCCTCTGGGAAAAAAAGGGAACAAAGAACAGCAAATAGGTACAATGTATTTGGTACAGAATTGATAGAAATATATCCCTTTAAGACTTTCAAACCAATTTAAGGATTGGAAATAGGGAGATATTAATGCATAATTTGTAGCTTTCTGTGGTATAGTACTGTAATTTATAAAAAGGAATTCTTTCTAATTTTAAGGCATGTGATTCTCTTATAGGAGATGCTTCTAAAGATTTAGGTAACGGTTTAAAAATGTTTATATATTAGTATTCCTTTTCTGTAAACTTACCAAAGCAAATTTCAGCAGGCTTCTACAGCATTCCCTGTAGGAGAAGACAGTTTTGGTATGACCAAATAGGCAAGATACAGTTTTCTTATTTCTATACTCTTTTCAGGATAACAGCCAACTTTTTCATGTTCATGTTATAATAACAAATGAAAAAAATCCAATACTTTTCAGTTATGCTTTCAAGGATAATACTGAGGGAATGAAGATGCCAAAGTCATATAAAAGCAGGTTTGTACTGTGTTTACTACTTCTTTGATAAATTCACACTTAGCAAACTGTAGTGTCAAGAACAGAGTGACTTAAATAACAATGAACCATTTAAGTTTTTCCCAATCCTGTCAACAATCAGAGAAGAAAGGAAAGACTAGAACAAAAGGGAAAAAATGCTGTGTCTTTTTACTACCTACCTCTCAAGGATTTCCAGCAGCTACAGAATTCCCCAAATAGCAGTACTGGATTCTATTATTTCCTCACAAAAGTATACACTTTTACTTCTTCCAAAGGTACTTGAAGGATTTATAACTTGTAGTTAGTCTAGTTGGGGAAAATCATCTTACTGCCTCTTTTTCTTCCTACGTGGTAGCTGTGTTACATGATTCCAGAAAATGAAGCTGATTCTAACTGTGGCGAGGTCTTGGTGTTTGTAATTTGTTCTAAGTTGGTTAAATAGCTATTTGATAAGACAAGTAGAAGTTAAGAAATCAGAGTCTGAAAAGATCCACAAACTGCTGCACATGCTGTACTGGTTTATTATTTAGGCCCGATCAAAAGAGAAGAGGTGGAAAAATTCACAAGGAAAAAGTGGAAGAAGGATAAAAAAATGTTACAGATGGACAAGTTGGCTAAGTGTGTGTTTGTATGTCTGTACACCTCTTCCTTTTGAAGTAGATTTTAAGATTATAGAAAATTCTTTGTCATTATCCAGTGTATCAAATCCAGAATATTGGACAATAAAGACATTCAGTAGGAGGTCCTGTATTTATTCTAAGGTTTAGTAAGACAGAACAAAATACATAAATTAGCATCTACCACTTAGTTTGGCAGTGCATGGTGACCATAGAGTTTGACAACTGGATAATTACTGATACTGCTTCAGCTTCTCTCTAGGTTCCTATCTTACATAAGCTGCTAGAACAAAAGTCAGGGCATTTTTTAAATCTTCATCTCCTCTTGCTGACAGTGCCTGGAATCAGCTTGGCACCTACTTAGCTTTTCTCCACCTTGTGCTGAACTAGAAGAGAGCCCTGGAACAACAGGTGATTTCATATTCTTTTTCAGTCTGACCCCTGAGCATTTGGCAGGCATCATGTTGCCACCCTTATCTTTAGGAGCATAAAATTTTGGTAGACTCACTCACACATAACTTAATGTTTGAATATTAAAAAGTGGTAGAGCAAGAAGTACGCCTTGAATTTTGAATATTCTGGTGCTATGCTGATAAAAAAAATTATCCTGAATTCCAGAGAGGATTGAAAAGCTGCTGTGTGTGATAAAGAACCAACCACATGGTAGGTACAACCCTACAATAACAAGCTGTACATTTCTACTTACTCTAATTTGTGCCTTATGTAGAGACACGTGGAAAATGCACAAATGGTCCTGACGTTCAGAAAGTACTGTGCTTTATGTATGCAAGAAAGAAGGAATCATCTTTTGCCCATCCTAGTAAGTTAAGCCTGTTTCCAACCAGTTTGGATCCCCTGATGAATATTCTGATTATGTTTATGCATCATCATTGAAATGATGATGGCTAATTAATGATACACCTAATGTGACATCCTCATTTAGAAGGGCATAGAATTAAATAGAGGGGATATTATGCAAATGCACTGGTTGGAGAACAGTTTTTGTACTGTAACTTCTATAAGATTTTATACTGTAACTTCTATAATGTATTGGCTACAAATATTAATAAATATTAACATAAAAGTTAAATGTCATTTTTCCATTCCAAACAAAATTGAGCTAATCAAAATGAACGTTCAGAAAGAATTAAGGGTGAGAATTTGGCTTGTCATGGACTGGGGACACATCTGAATGTTACAGAATATTTTCTTCTGTACTGAGTAACTGCAGATAAAATAAATTTAGAAAAAGTACATCTTGTCTTTCCTTACACAGTGATGGGATTGCAGAAGTTTACTGTTCAGTGTCACTCAAGAAAACAACAAAATGAAACAGAATGAAAGCTTAGAATTAAGGAAAGGTTGTCAAACAGAATAAATTAATCTGCTTAGATAAATATGCCAGTGAATTATTAAGATTTTTCACAATTCTGACCTTTCCCCTCTAAATAGATAATATAAATACTAGAAGATATATTTAATAGGGTGATCAAAACTATACAATAAATGAGGTAGGATTTTCAGCTTAGAGAACTGAGAGATTTGACAGTGACATATATGAAGCTATGAAACTATTAGTTTTGCTTAATAAATTAGCTATGAGTCATCATAAGAAATTATGATACATCATAAGAAATCATGGTGAAATTATGATTATGAATTTTTGTCAGAGATCAATTTTTGGGATGCATCCATGAATTTGGCTCACATAAATAATAAAATAAAACCCACAATATTTCTAGTTTTATTCTTTTTATGAAAGATGTAAGTACGGATAACATAATAATAGCATATCTCTTTTTCTCCCACTTTATTACCAAAACAAATGTAATAACTGCTATTGAAAAGAGAATATGGTGTTGAAAGTCCTCTTCTGTCTCTAAAAAACTCTCAACCAAAGACACATCAAAACAAAATTAGCAGAAAAACCCTCAACACCACTATTTCGTTAGCTAAGAAAGTAATAGTAAGTAAACTTATCTTCAGGAAGTGTTTTCTGATAGTCAATAATTTTGATGCTGTTTCTCCAAAACAGTGATGAAAAATAATTTATGTCTAACCACAATTACACCTTGGAAATCCTACTGCTGCAAGTCTTCTACTGAGAAAACTTTCAATGGGAAAAAAATAGAAAATGGGGGAGAAAAAGTTAGATATTTTAATCCAGATTACAATGAATTTTCCAATTAAACTCCAAAACATTGCCTCAGGAAACACATGGCTGAACTTACAGAATTATGTAGGTCACAAGCAGTAGAACAGACTGTTATGGGACTTATATGGACATATGAACAGACAGGTTTTCGAGGGAGTCATTTATTTAACTCAGTGACAGGTGTTTACCTTGTGCACTCCTGATTGTGGAGATTCATATAGACAAAAATGGATGGCAAAGCAAACCAAAAGCATTTGCAAACAATTTTCCAAGAGCTTCTATTATTTCAAACTTTATACTTCTGAGCAAAAGTCCAAACAGAAGACAGTAGAAAATAGTTGAAGTGTACAGTAATATGTGTGGCCTCACTAGACGATGTTTGTGATGTTTGGAGTGTATGGATATGTCTGTTTTATCAAATATGACACCTAAAATATTTAGCGTCAGTGATGTAAAAAGAATTTCTGCTGTATCTTCTGCTATTAATGAAAAGACACAGCACGTTTTTCCCCCAAAGACATTAAAAAAAAGTGTTTCTTCACCTTCACAT
>VZTB01000284.1:79393-138358 GCA_013397245.1 Thryothorus ludovicianus
TCAATTAGAGAGAGCAACTGTCTTCATAGGACTTCATTTTGGAGTAATTAGGATCTGTGCAGGTTAATCTGCAATGATTTGAGATTAACTAAACTTTTTTTTAATTTTTAAAATTTTATTTAAAACTTATATTGCTACTCATGAAGGTAACCTTCTTAACAAATATTTAACTGAGTACAAGTTAGCATTATTTTAGTTAAAAGAACTTAGAATCATGAAACAGTTTTTCAAAAACCATTCTCATGTAACATAGCAGGAAATAACAAGATTATTATGAGAAGATATATATGTTTAATTTGAAATTATATTATTTTAAGAATTATTCAGAATACCAGTGGTGTTCATCATGTATATAAACATCATTGTTTGTCAACAATGGTACTACAACTTCTTCAAACTCCAGAACTCCTAAAACTCTGGTTTACAGAACAAAATACTCCTTACACTCCATGCAGTAGCCTGAGTTACAAACGTGGAAAGTATATACTGTTTAACATTTTAAAAAAGTCAATTAATAGAAGATAACATTTACACAGAATTGCATTAGCCTTAAGAAAAGTACATTCTGGGTACTGGAAGTTGAGAAAATGGACATTTTTATTTGGCTTAATTAACTACATAGCTGAAAGGCTAAAAAGACAGAGATGCCATTATTTAAGTGATCAAAGTGAATTAATACTTAGCTTTCAAAAGGAGACAAATATAACTTTATTCTTTTTCTGTTTTGCTTTTCCTAAACATGATGGCAATTAGTGCTAAAACAAAACTACTACAGAAGCTTACCTATTAATGAAAGCAAAAAGGTGTTTTTTTTTCCTCCCCCCAATCAGATCCCTCAAACCTCTCTGTGTTTGAAATGTCTTGTACTATCATCAATAATATCATTAAGTGCCAAATCTGCCATATCTGTTGAGATAAATTCTGGTGTGTTTTTTCTCTGCATCGAACCATGGAATTTCCTGTCTATCTCAAGGGTTATTGCTACTGTGAAAGAAGCTGCACGGTGTAGAGATGATAACCAAGTTATCCTACATGTGACTGCTATGTTACTCAAATAATTCAGAACTAGTTCTTTTATTTTCATATAGTTTGATAAAAGTTTTGTTTGCAATACATGAAGCAGTGCTCTGGACTGTGGTGCATTCTACACAAGATTAGACAGGAGAATGTAACTCCTAACTCTAAGCCTGAGGAACTTACAATGTACTGTCTGAAATGGAGGAGACATACTCCAGCTCCAAAGATGTATTACCACCTTTGTGAGAGTATTGATTTTCTGTAGAAAAAGCTAGGATCAGATATCATGCCTCAATGAGAGATCTCTGCCTCTAAGCACCAGAAAGCAGTCACTGCAGGTTCTTACAGCTTCTGTCCTTTGTTTTCACACTAGAATTGTGGAAAGGAAAGGAATCAGATGTGGCTAAAGATATTTATTTGTAATTCTCGAATCTACCTGCCACTTATTTTTGAATAGATCAAATTCTTAGGAAAGTTTTTAAATAAGGAAAAGTCTGTTAATATAAGATGTGACAAATTATACAATTTGTCATGCCCGACTCCTGAGACAACAGAATTATCTTTTAGTCAAAGAAAAAAAAATCTTGCCTCTTCATCACTGCAGCAGAAAAATAACTACTGAAGTTCTGTTTCAATTTACCCATGCAACTGGAATTAATCTGCATAGGGGCAAATCTGGAGAGAGTTTGTCCCAGTATACTCAAACTACAATTGATAAAACTGAGGTAGACTTCTAGTAATTTTAAAATTTTTGCTATAAATTCTATTCCCTACTGGATATCCAGATTTTAGTGCACTCTAACATAGACTTGGTTGGAATGTAAAAAATTTAAAATTTCTCAAATGTCTCTTCTTGAAAAAGAAATCGCTTAGGCATGATTTGCACTGATTTAGAAGCTGCAAATGATTTGTCCAAATGCATAATTTTATTGTAATTGTGACATATTTCACAGTTTATTGATATTCAACATTGTTACCCCAATTACACCAAATAACCCCCAGAACACCTCTTCCCAAGCAGCAAAGGAAAGCAATCCTCATTTGACAGGTTTTTGTTCGTTTTTTCCTCTTCTAACTTTCCCAGAAACTTCTATTTCTTCTTGTTGACCTAAAAGTCATCATGGAACATTTACCCTCTTGCTCTCAATAGTGTTTAAAGACTTTAAAAAGTTTTTCCTGGGGAGAAAAAGGAGCAGTCATTGTTGGATTAATACAGCAAAGGTTGAACATATGTGACAGCAGTATCTCAAGTCTCTCCTTGCTCCTCCTTCCCAATCCATAAGAAAGAAATATAGTGACCCAAGAGCAGCAGCAATTTAGCTCAAAGAGAAAGTACAGTGAGATTTAAAACCTGTCCTGAGAAATTATAAAACCCTTCAGTGTCTATTGGAACCAAGACTGCTTATAAAGATGCTATCTGGAGATTATAAATACATATATTTTTAATCTAACAGGAGATTATAAATACATATATTTTTAATCTAACAGGAGTTGCAAGGAGGTTTGTTGACCAAAACCTCAGCTACAATAAATCAGCACATAATCTATAGGGGAGAAATCCATTCTCCTAAGCGGTCTTTTTGGTTTAGATGGTGATATTGCCGTAGCTTGTATTCAATACCTGGTTCATCACAAAAATTTTCAAACTATAGTGTATGGTCCCAGTTATTTTAGGAAATTGATTAGAGGCTTGTGTATCTGATGTCTTCAATAGCAATTTTTATTTAGACCACAGGGACCTCCTTTGGAGACCTGAAGACAAAGCTCTTGAGAGCAGCTTTTCCAGAACACTGGTCAATCTGGTGAGTAGAGCTGTAACTTGGGAACCAATGTTGAGTAGAGCTGTAAATTAGGAACCAATGTGGAAGGAAATGACAGCCCACAGTCAAGCAAAGGGGTAGTGGGCAGGTGGCAGGTACAGGAGAGAACTCCAGAGTAGTAAAACAGGGTGAAAGGAGGTCCACCTCAAGTATGTTACATGAATAGAAATGCATACAGCCAGGGAAACAATCAGCAAAGATTGCAACCGTGCATGTGTTTACATATCTACATATATAATTTTCATTACTCAGCTATAGTGAAATAACTCATACAGACAGGTTACTGCAATGGATGGTTATTGCAAGAATGTGTGGATACACATTTGTCCTGGGTTGATGCTAAATTGTATCCCCATTCATCTGTTTAGTTCAGAAATAAGTGTTGTACCTTTAAAAATTGGATCTGAGAGTGAAGAAGACACACTGGAATTCCTGAGGCAGTTGTTTTCAAAACATAATGATAAGAGTCTGCAGCTTTCGGACTCACACAGCCTTTGTGTTGTGGGCAGCGAAAGAGAGCTCTCCTTTGCTTTTTGGTAGTTTTTTGCTAACCAAGGCAGAGAAGTTCTCCGAACTGCGGTTTTTTTTTTCCTTTTCTTGAAACTTTTTGANAATCGCGATTCAGCTAAGGGGAGGGGTGGTTCATCTAGAGGTTTGTTTGTTTTCCTTTCTTTCCCTCTCCCAAATTTGCCTTAAACCAGGACAATATTCTTCAGGGAAGACATCTCAAGAAGATGTCAAAGGGGGTAAGGGAGAGGTTAAGGAATAGTTCAGAAGTGTGCAGTCCCTTCTGTGAGGCAGACAATAATTTGTCTAAGTTCACTACTCAGGGTCAAGGGAGCCAGCAAGGGAGACCCAGTGGTAGGATATTGTTACAGCTTGCCTGATCAGGGTGAGGAAATGAATGAAGCTATTTTGAAATAAAGAATTCTGGATGACAGACCCCAATTCTCATGGGGGAACTTTGGCATTTTCTGGTAGGTCACTATCACAGGATTTTTGTGGGATAAATTCTTGATGCAAACAATGATACCGATCAGGGGTTAAATATAGCAGGATCAGCTGCTTAGAAACAAGGAAGAATTATTTGAGGTCATAGTCAATGTCTTAAAGTGATGTCAAAAGGTAGCTTTGACTGGAATAACCATGAATTAGTGGAGTTCAAGATCCTGAGGAGGATGAAGGGGATAAGCAGAGTCTATAGTGTGTACTTAAGGGGAGTATCTTCCAGATTATTCAGGAAACAAGTATACAGGATCCTGTGGGCAAAGATGCTGAAGAAGGCTGTGAAAGACACCAGCCAAACATAATAATAGTCCATCCTGACTCCCAGGAAAACAAGTGTCTCAGGTGGCCAGTCTGACTAAACAGAGAGCTCATGGTGGAATTCAAATGAAACAAACGAACAAACAAACAAAGGGCAGTGGTACAAGAAGATTGAGGAGAGGCCACTAAAGAGAAATTTAGAAATATTGGTCAGCCATACAGGGATGTTGTTAGGAGAGCTGCAGCTCTCTTGGAAACCTGTTAGAGGTGACAAGGGCAACAAGAATTGCTTCTAGCACTGCAGTAGCATGCAAGTATGATGTTGGAAGGAGTCAGGGATTTAGTGACAGCAGATGTGTAAGGATGAGATTGTAAATGCCACCTTTGTCTCAGTCTTTGCTGAGAATGTCTCTCTGACACCTGTGATCAGTGAAAGGATTCAGAAAGAAGAACAGAAAATACTGAATGAGGATACAAGATGGTGTTTACTTCAGACAATTCAACCCATGAAAATCCAAGTGATCAGATGAACTGCATACATGGGTACCAAAAGAGATGGCTGATGTCCTTGGATGGCTCATGTCATTCATCCTTGACAGGTCACAGAAATCTGAGAACAACTGGAGAAAGGAAAACATTGCTGCCATATTCAAAAAGACCAATCTGACAACTTCAGAAAACTACAGACCAATGCAATTAATTTTTTGCCTGGGAAAAATGAAGAAGGAAATCCTTCTGAAATATAATTCTGGTCATATGAAGGACAAAGTGCTTGGGGGTAGTCAATTCTTAACAAGTGTAAACAATTCTTGAGAACCCTTTTTTCTTGCTTTGATAAAATTAATGATTTTCTTAATGAGGTTAAACTAGCAGAAATAATTTACCTTGATTTTAATCAAGGCTTTCAACACTGTGTCCTGCCTTATTCTTATAACCCAGTAACAATGTTATGGTCTAGATGGATGAATAAAAATAAAAAATATACCTGGGTAAAAAAATCCCCAAATCTGATAGAAAACAGAGGGTGATATCTAAAATGTCTTCCCCTGCCTAGAGGCCACTGACAAGTGAAAGAGTTTATCCTACAACCTCGTGTTAAAAAATTTTACCATGCCTTTGCCTTGTTTGGCAAACCAGCCTTCTGCCTCTATGGCTCTACTTCCAATTTTGTTTCTTGTAGACTTGAATTAAGATCATACAGTTTGGTCCTTTGCATCCAAACTGTGCCATGTTGTTCTGAGCTGAGATACAAATAAACGGGGTAATGCTGCTGTGCAGATGGGGCTGAAGGCTATTGCTAAAATGTTGTCAAGACTCAGGAGTACTTCTGCACACCACAACACTGCCTTTTGTAAGAAATTCTCTCTTCTCATGATCGATGTTTTAGTGTCTATATTGTTTGAGAAAAAAAGCCCCACTGCTTTTCCACCATATATTGTGCCAGTCGACCACAAAACATTAAACTAAACATACAATCAAGTGCTTAAGGGTAAGCTTAACTTTAGCTGAAAAAAGTAATACCAAACAGCACAGTGTAGCTGCTCTCTAACCATTGATCAGCTTGGTTATTATTCTCTCACATCTAAACTGTTATATCCACTTTACATACATACTTAACATTACTCTGGCATCCACAGATGCTGAGTTACAGTGTATCAATAGCTTTGAAAAAAATCCTTCTCCCTCAAATCACCAATGATGCATTTATGGATATTCCAGATCATATATAATAAATAAAACATATATATCATTTATATAATCACAAATTCACCTCTACACTAATGCAAGATAAAATTACATTCAAGAAACTTATTCTTTAACCTACTCTGGATTTATTTTTTAAGGTCATATTTACATTTCTCAAGAATTAATAGGTTTTATACACCCTTTTCCTACCATTTTCCCAGTCAACTATTTTCAATTTATAAATTTAAATCAAGTGATACTGTCTTACTCTGTGACATATCAAAATATAATTTTGTGACATATCAAAATATAATTACATATTCTGTAGTCAGCTGACCCCTGTCCCTAATTTGCATCCTATCTTGAGCAATTTATTTTCCCACTGGCCATGAAACTTATGGCTCAAGATGATCTTTTAGAGATTGTTTGGCAAAAGTGAATAATTAAAAATATAGTTTCATCTTCATTAGAATAGATTTTGTCCAAATTTTGGATTTAGGCATGCTATATGCTGCACTAAAACTCCCCAAAAAAGTGCAAGAGTTAAAACTTTGGGGTGAATAAAATGAACTACCCTCTTGAAAACTAGTGAATCTTGTTCCTTCTAATCTATCATTAAATTATTTTATTCCCATTTAAGACTGATTTTACTGATTACTCTCACTGGAACCATAGGAACTTTTTTCTAGTTCTAAGGAAATTTAATTGATTCCTATCATGATGCATAAAACATTATGTTCTTTGAGAAGAGGGTATAGGATTTTGTTTTTATGTTTCTGTGTTTAATAAAACAGGTTTGAGAAAATAAATCATTTACTTGTCAAGCATAGCAAACCTGCTGTTTTGAAGTAACATTAACAAGCCTCTTACTGATTCAGTAAAGCAGATATTAGAACTCTGTAGACACAGCTATGCTTGTCCTAAATTCCAGGAGCACAGCAGTGTTCAGGATATTCTAAGAGTTTCAGAAATGTGACCAATTATGTAATAAGATATGCCAAGAAAGTTCATAACTAAAATCAGGGCATTTGAGGCATAATTAAAATGCAGACATTCAACAACACTTTTTCAAAAAAAATTCAATAAACGGTACAAAAATGAAATACCACAGGGTTGCCAGAGACTTGAGTTCCTTGAGCATATAATGAGAAAGGAATATATTCTTACTCAGATCAGTCTATGCAACAATGACAATTGGCAACCTTTCTTAAAACAAGTGTATCTTCATATGATTGTTCCAGGTCAGAATAAGGCATGATCAACACTGCAGAGTGGCACAGGGAAAGGCTGCAAAGTGAGAAATTCATAAAAATAAAGCTAGACTAAGAATATTCAGTGTCACTTACTCCACATCCTTTAAATTTTTTTTATGCAGTTAGAAATATTCAGACCATCCTTTGAGCTGAACTGAGGGAGTTTGTTTCCTTGCTCATAAAAGATTACATAGGTGACATTGACTGTCCTAACACAGTTCTGTTGGGTTTAGAAACAACTAGGAGTAGCACAACTCAGTTATAAACCTACCAATGCTGCCTTAATATGCCTCAAACCTTTTGACGTTCATACTAGACTACAGACCTTTTCTTACTTGAAAAGACAAGGACAGAGTTGCTTAATTACAGTTTGAGTTTGATTAATGAACACAGAAGAGGTTCTGAATTCCCTTGTGATTCACAGAGTTTTATGTCTCTTCTCCCATCCCCATAAATTCTATAGCTTTGTATTTACAAGAATTTTATGAGAATGGAAAGATAATATCATACTTTCACCTCAGGGATTAAGAGGGAAATTATTTTTCCCCTAATATAATTTTGGATTAAAAATAGTAGTACAAAGCAGGTGAGAACATAAGACTGGAACAGATCTGAGATTAGGACCACTAGGAGTGTTTGAACTACAAGGGAGCCCGGTGACAGATAGCTGTCATTGCCATTAGCAATGGTAAAGGGCCTCAATTTATTCCTGATGCTCACCACTTACAGTGATCATCACAGAAATGCTTTGCCTTTTTATTGCTACTTACAACCCTCTGAGCTCAATGGTCTGGCCTTACACCTTATTATCCATTTACTAAGTGCACGACTATATCCAACTTGGATTTCAGAATAATATAAGAACTAGATAAAAAGCCTTACTGCTGTAAGTATACAGCATCTCTTGTGATCTCCTTTTCCATTTAGTCAGTCGTTTCTTCACAAAACCTTTCCCTTATCTTTCTCTACAATATAGAAATAGCTTCTGGTGATCTGCTATAACTGAAAGGGGCCCAAAAGACCTGGGATCATCCTCCACTGGGGTGATGCCCCCTAAATATCTGTATCTCATTTTCCCTACGCCATCTTTTGCTGCTGAGCCAGCTACAGAAACTCTTAATATCTTTCACTTGCTCCTTGATTTCTGGTTCAACTAAGCTTTGTCTTTCCTAGATCTATTCCTGCATGCTTAGGCAAAATCTTTACATTCTTTGTAGGCAACTCACTGCCACTTTCTATGTGATTCCCTTTCATGACTTAACAGTGATTCTGACTGATTGCATCACTTCTGATTCCTCAGAGAGTGCACAACAGCATTAGAATGCCAATTTTCTTAAACTTTTACATGCACAACAATAAACTGGGTAATAAATTAAGGAGATCACAGCAAAAGAAAGAAATTAGCCCAGTCTGTTTTGCAGCTTAATTATTGATTAAGTGTCTGTTCTTGAAATGTCACATTCTCAGATACATAAAAATTATTCTTGTTCTTTTTTTCACTAAAATCAATTTACAAGAATGAAATATTAATATAGATAGAGAAAGTATTTGAACATGAACTTAAAATAAGAAAGTATGAGGATGGAGTAAAACGAGGCAAAAGATTTTCAAGTGATATATAACAAAGAAAATTGCCTGGAAGGCAGATTCCTTTCTAAAGTAAAAAATGAAGGCTGCTGTTTCTTGTTTCTGTTATTATGGTTGTAATTATTTATAACGATAAAGCCCAGAGGCACCTTATAACAGCTATTGTGCAAAAGCACAGTTCTGTAAATGAAATCAAGAGCCTGAAAGTACATTAGTGCAAAGGGATATTGAGGGCCACACTCCATGATGGGTTATTATTCCTTTATTTAAATCCTTTTTTTCTAGTGGTTGGTAATATAAAATGTTTATAATTCAGAAAGTGTTGTCCTGCATCAGAAGTTGGACAGTTAAGGACTGAGACTTTATTGCTGAGGGTTCTGTATGGACTATCAAACCTGGATTTTTCTCAGAAAACACAGAATAAAGTTGATACCTCTTACAGTTTTAAATCTGTTTGTCAGAAGTTTGGTCCCATGATCCCTCCTCCCATTTCTACAGGCTTTCATTGGACACTTTCAAATATACTAGATAAGTTAAATCATGCACACGGGTACAAAAGACAGAGAAAAAAACCCAACAAAAACCCCAAAACTGAACCAAAACCCCCAAAAACATTCCACTCCAAACAAATGAACAAAGAACCCTCCAAAAACCATGAAACTCATCACTTTAGAAAATAATAAAAAATGCAATTATAAGACAAACAAAAAAAAAAACCCCACAAATGAAATCCAAAGCTACACAAAAACTCAACCAACCAAACAAGAAAACCCAAAAAAATTCCCAAAAAACCCACTGAAACCCCCCCAAAAAAAACAAAACAAACAAAAAAACAAACATCATAGTCAAACAACCAAAACTCAGAGTCAACAACAGATTGGCAAAATTGATTTACTGCAAAGAAGGACAAACAGAACCAGAAGATACAGTAGGAATAAAATAGTTATTTCAAGATACTTGGGACATGAGTTCAACTCAGTGTTATATATTACCAGTCTGACTAAGTTTTAGAAAGTCCGTAGACAAATGAAATAAGATATATTCTTCAAATACATTGGCCTCTCTTGGAGTTTAGTGTGCATGACAGTTCTTGTTCTGCTAGCCAGAAAAAAATAGAACTCAGAAAGGAATCACAGTACACTCTCCTCAGACATCTTACATACTTGCACCATGTGCTGGCCAAAGTGCCCAAAATTATATTATCCCAAGACAACAAAGACTCACATGCCTTGAAGTACACTGCTGGTTTGTTTTCCACATAGTATCTGTCAAGAAACTGGATAAACAGGGCAAGAAATATGCTACAGACAATTCTCTGGGAATAACTGAAGCCTCTTCATTGTGTTTACTTCACATTACTATGGTAGAATTAATTTGAATATTTTGAATAAAATAAAACACAGCTGAAATTGAGGCTATATAGGCTCATAATCATAGGTGCCATAGAGCACAGGGAAGAAATCAAATATGAGTACCTCTGGTACTGAGAAAAAAAAAATAAAAGCACCCCACATGCATGAACATAACTGCAGTAAACAAATTCCCAAACATCTAGCCTTTCAACATCTGAAGACATAGATGCTTCTATGTGTTATTTTCCCTGCTTCTAACACATCTGGAAATTAAAAATTAGTTGTGCATATTTGATGTCAACCTGTGGAAAAAACTGTGTACTTAAACATACCTCATGCTGTGCTGATGCAAACCACAGGCAATTGTTTTTATTTAGAGGGCCTGGAAGAACAGATTTTGAAAGTGGTAAACTGCACAAAATGAGCCCACGCATCCATGTACAGCTTGAATACAGGATATATGGTGTCATTCTGTCATTTAAGCTGTCTGCAGAGATCTGGAGGGTCCTTTGTCACTAAACTTCAATATTTCACTATGACAGATGGGATCTCTGTGCAGCCTGAGTTCAAGCTCCTCTTGTAGTGACATGCTGGCATATAAACTGGAAACTCTATATCCTTGTGGAGAAACACTAATAGTTTTCCCTTGGTAAAACAGCCTAGGTAACAATATATGATAAGATAGGAATGCGCATGTAAACAGTGTACATGAGTGGAATATTCAAAGAAGTTTGAGAGGATACTTCCAAAAAAAAAAAACAAACACACAAACAAAAAACCTCAAAAACCAACAAAATATCAACCAACCAGACAGCCAACCAAAAAACCACAAACCACCCAATGACTAAAAGCAACACTGATTGCACCAATGATTAATATCTGTTGGAATAAACAATCATCTGCAAATGACCATGAAAATTTTGAGTAAGAAAACCAAACAAAAATGATGAGTAATCCTTCAGTGAGTTATGAAAGAATCATTAAATTTGAAAAAGTGAGAAGAAAGAAACACACCTAAAATGGTATGATGCTGCCAAAGACTCCCTGGGGAATACTGGCCATTGCCAGGCTGGAAAGAGCAACTCCTAGTTTAACACTATGAGGCACAGTACATGAGGATCCGCACCTTTGGGGGCTGAGGTGACACTTGGCCTTCCAGGTGTCTTCATCACCTGTGTGTACCGTAATAGGTTGAAAGAAATGCAATAAAGATGGAGAACCCACATCTCCATACAGGTGTGTGGATGTAGGGTATCCTGTAGTGCCCTGTGAGGGATGGGTTCTAGTCTAGTTGAATGTGTCTATGTAATTAAGAGTTTGGAGGACATGTCAAGAAAAATCATTCATAAATTTTTGGTCATTTTTTAATATTTTATAAGCGTTCAGCTATTGCTGTGTCTGCTATGTTGCTGACATTGATCCTCAATGTACAGTTCCCTAATCACTCGTTAATCATTCATTGTTAAAAAAAAAACAAATAAACTGATCATCTTTATTTTGTCTTGTGTTATTATTTCTTGTAGTTACATAAATTCTCTGAGCAAGCTTGCTTTGAAAAAGGAGTGAAACACATATATTGTAGTAGTTTATTTTTTTAATTTTCTAAAGCTACTAGGATTGTGACTTTGACATTAAATAAGACACTGACAAATGAGCATTACACCTGCTTACATCTCTTCAACTGGACTAATATCACGAAGGTTATATCAGTGAACAGAAGGAAAAAAACAAAACAAAAACCAACAGAAACCTGACCCTTTATTATTTAGTCTACAGATTTTAATGCAATTTGACTGGATAAAAATGCAAAGCTATCTAATGTTCCAAACTGGGAGCATACTTACTGCCAGCAAGCTAGCTGCAATTTCTGCAGTGATCTCAAAGCTAATTAATCTCAAGTGTTAATTACCAAGAATAAGAAACAAATGGCTAATCTAGACTCCAGTGAATTGAGACATTTGTATAAAGCTATGAAACACCATTGCTAAGTCATCCCTAGGGGTACCTAAGTGCCTACACTTCAACAGCATCTTCCCAGGTTGTGATGAGAAGTGATTATCTTTCAGGAGATTAATCTCCCTGTATTAGCTGAATAATTCTCAGTTACATCCTATTCTTATACCTGTGCTGTTGAAAAATAGTCATGCTTTTGCTTTTGTCACTCATATCTTTAACGAATCTGTTTTGTAAATCTGTCAAAATTCTATGTTGTGTACTTTACTCACAATATAATTAGATAACTTGATAATTTGATTTTTGTCATCTGGATTCACTAAACTAAAAGCTTCCACACTAAAGTTAAGGTCTCATGTTGTGCACTTTTTGAGAACTTCCATACAACTACATGTACACACACTCACTCTCATATATATTTATACATACATATGTACATGCAAGCAAGAAGGGGGAAATCAACCAAGCACAGTGAAACAAACCTACAGCCACATATAGAAAGACATCTCATTGCTACTGAGCGATCTTTTATTGTGGGAATAAGTTTTTTCCAGAAGTTTATAAATCTTCTGAAATAATAAATACTTCTACTATTAATACAATTTCAGGAAACTTTGGCAACTCTAGGTGAGGGCTTCTTAGTCATATTTTAAATGTTTAAGTGTCTCTGTTGATTTGAGAAACTATTATGATTAGATCCATTGCTATACTAAAAACAAACCAGCAACATTAATACAAATCAAAATGAAAAAAGGAGGGAAGCTTTGTTTGACAAATTTTTAGCTTTTGAGCAACTGTTATGAACATGCTCCCACAAATTCATGTAAGATATTTAAGGAGAATGCTGACACAGCTGAAAAAAAATTACAGTAAAAATCAGTTTTCCGTTATGCAGCTTAAATATGACAGACTGAGTCAATAGAAGCATTTAGTTCACCAGACACAAGTTGAATTTTAATAGGGAAATAAAAATTATTTGGAACAGATTTTCCATATATCATCTAGGATCATTATAGGAGCTTTCATTTCCTTCAAGGCGAGTGCTAAGGCACACTCCCATCTATTAGAGCAGACATCCAATAAGCAGCACCTGTTCTGCATCTTAAATACTATTTTTCTTCACACCTATCCAGTCACAAACTGTTCTGCAGTGAGGTACTCTGACTTACTCCATTGAAACTTGCAAAATTGAATATTCATCAAGAGAGATAACAGTCTTTCTTTCTTTACTTAACTGTCCTATCCAATGGAATAGTATTAACCTCCTGTCTCCTTTTACATAAAGGACAGGAGAGAAAATTAATTTCTTTTGAGGAAAAATAAAAGAAGGAAAATACTTTCCATGGTCTCCTATAGCCTGATGAGTGTACTCTGTTACAAACTAACAAATGACTATTAAACTTCTGCCACTAAGGATCAAACAGAGTTATTTACTAGTTCCTGTAGAAGTGCTCACATGAGTGATTCTTTGTATGTTTCACTCTGATTCTTGCTTCCCAGGATCCTGAAATTGGGTGGAACAGAACTAATCTACTCAAATAAGAATAACAGAAGACTACTCAAAAGCTCTCAGGTTAGCTCAGAAAATTGATTTTTTTTTTTTCTTTTTTTTGAGTGGCAAGTTTGGGGTTGGGGGAAAGAGTAGGAAAAAGAAAAATCAGCTTTAAGCATTTAGATGAAAACTTTCTCCTTGCTTGACAAAACTGGAAGAATTAAATAGGGAAAACAGACTACAGAAAGCACCACATATTTACTTTTCAGGCAGTTATACCAATGCAGTAAGGACAATGATGCAGAAGGAGTCCTTTTCAGGTACATAATAATAGCAGTAAAATTCAGATTCTTTACCAGACTTTATTTCATGTACACTGTATGTCACCTTTGCCTCCTTCCTTTGGGCTAAATACACCTACTGCCAGGTAGCCTAGCTGCTTTAGCACCAAACAATTTAATAAACTTTAGCAGATTTGCCTTCTAGAAAAAGAATAAAACCCACCAGTAATCTCATCTTTCTGACTGCAAAAGGCAACTAGGCTTTAATTCATAGAACACATGGTTCCAGGAAAAAAATAACTTAGGAACCACCATCTTGTTGAAAAAACCTTTTACAGTCCTTGAAGCCTGCCAGTTGTTAGAGAGACACAGAAATGAGACCCCCTTCTGTCTCTTTTTTTTTTTTTTTTCTTAGAATGGAATCCGCAGGTCTTCTAGAGCTTAAAGGACCCCTATACATCTCACATATATTCTGCATATCAGTTTTAAAATAAATTTTGATTTGGCAATAATTTAGGGCAGAAATTAACAAAATAAACAAACTAAAACAAAATAGAAAACAAGAATAGAACACTCAAAAAAGCAAAAAACAGACCTAGAGGTGAGATAAGTATCTGGAATGGGGTTAACATGAACACAACTGTCCTTTCAAACTGATATACAGTCACTAAAATTAACAAGCTAGACATCTATATTAATTAAAATTATGTGCTGTGTTGTCTCCTGCTTCTCTCCAAGAATTCCTAGGTTAGAGATAAAAACTTGTTAGCTAAAGACATGTTAGTTAGAAACCTACTAGAGTATCTTAAATGTTTAAAATTGTCCAAAGTAAGGAAGTAGAATATTGAGAGACAACAAAAGAATGTGGTAATTATTTAAGATCACTTAGGGAAAAAATGGCAAAAGATCACACATTTTCTCTAAAATTAAAGCAAGTCTGTTTTTAATGACAGATTCTTAACTTATTTAAGTGTTTTATTCAGGAAAGCCTGTACAGGTACCCAAATACTTGAATATCTTTGAAAATATGACACCAAATCATTTATGTTTTCCATAAGATTATGACTTTACATTTCTGTCTTTTGGCTCCACAATTAAAATGTGACTTGATATATAATAACTAAAATATTTCTCTTAACAGAAATAACAGAGAACACTTGCCTGATTTATATGACCATAGAGAGAAGAGGGAAAATTAAAGCTGAAAAGTGATTTAATTATAAAGACCTTTCAGATTTTAACAGTTGTTTTTTTCCTGACTAACAGTAAAAGAAAAAAAACACAAAAAAACCTCACAGATAGCTATTGGAATAAAAAAATCCTCCAAACAGTAAAATGTAAAAAAACTCTTTTAACTGACTACAATAGTTCAAGATTTGCATTAAATTTTCTGGCATTTATCTTCAAATTGTAATGTTATTCAGAAGAACATTTGAACATCATTATTTGCCATTTACTGGGCTGTGTTTTTAGCTCTGTAAAAGCAAAGCAGAGGAGTACATTGAAGAAACAGAACAAATGACAAGAATGTGATGCAATTTTTGATAGTATTTTTGATAGCAGATATGTCATATTTGATGTTCATTATGGAATAAAAATATTTAACATCGCTACATAGGAAAGAATCTAAATTATTTGGCTCATGGTACAACATTGAAAAGAGGCAAAGAATCTACACAGCTCAAAATCTGATAATCATAATCTTGCAGAGATCTCACAATATATCAGCAAAAACACCTGTCTGAAGTCGGTGAGGATGAGAGCAGGGCAGGATTTTGGCTCCCATTTCCTGAAAGAATGCTTTATTCTCCTGCTGTGTGTTAACTCCGATAGGCAGCCAAACA
This sequence comes from Thryothorus ludovicianus, assembly GCA_013397245.1. Taxonomy (NCBI): domain Eukaryota; kingdom Metazoa; phylum Chordata; class Aves; order Passeriformes; family Certhiidae; genus Thryothorus; species Thryothorus ludovicianus. The sequence goes on from VZTB01000284.1 coordinate 94,945, forward strand.
CCACAAAGCTGCTTGCTCACTTCACCCACTCTGCCAGAGGAATGGAGGAATAGCAAATGAAGGATAAAAAAGAGAAAACTTATGTATCAAAAAAATCCCAATAATGGCAATAAGAAATTATTATTAATTGAAGAGCAAGTGGAAGAGGGAAGAAAACAAAACAGATCAAGTGATGCCAAGGTAACCACTCCCTGCTTTCCATGGGTAGAATATTGCCCAGATAGTCTCTGATCTGAAGACCGCTGGCTCTCCTAAATGCCTTTTTCCCTTTTATTTACAAGTGTGGTATGAAATATCTCTTTCATTAGGTCAGTTCCTTGGTTGCATGTCTTCCCAACTAATTATGCACTAATCCTTACTTGCTAAATCCATTTATTTTGGGGACAGAATGAGAAACAGAGAAGTCCTTGATTCTGTGTGAACACTGCTCATCAAAAGCTAAAACATTAATTAATATTGTTTTGGCCAAAAGTCTAAAGCACAGCCTTATTATGATCTATTATAAAGAAAATGAACTCTATCCAAGCCCAGATGGGTGCACCTTGAAAATTTTTTATAAAAAGTAGATTGCAGAAAGCTTGCTTTTTTCCACATCCAAAAGAAAGGTCACTGTTAAATCCTTTGAGTAACTGGGTATAAATAACAAACACCTATCGTCTTGATAAAACTGAGTTTGCAAAATTGAGTGGAAAAAAAACTGTAACATTCCTTTTTTCCTGATTCAGTTGCATAAGAGTATTCCTAATCCATGTTTTAATTACCTCTCCTTGGTAATAATCTGTGCCATGATACATTGGCTTGCAAGTCAAATTTTAATTCTTGGCTGAGGAATGTATACTTGTACTAGGCCTATTTCTGGTGCAAGGGTTGGCAGTAGCAGTCCAAAATGCAGTAAAAAAGGAGCAGTTCCTTTGACAGTCTGTACCTGACAGTTGTCACTTTCTGGACAAAATCCAATGAATTAGTCTACAATGTCTTAGGTGATTTCAATTAATATGGCAGAGTTTGCACTTAAATAGAACAGAAACTTATCCCAATTTGATATGAGATCTGTGACTTCAGCTGACAGAGGCAAGAACATGTTTTTCTCTGCTGCCTCTGCTCTGTCAGCAGTAGGAATAGATTCTTCATCTACTTTATTTTAATCCCTATGGCAAATGTTTGCCCACATTCCCAGGAAATATTAACTGTGGTAGCCATTTGAGCAGCCTTAAATTAGTGCATTTATTGTGTAGCTAATTAGCTTGCAACACAGACGTCACAGCACTGAGGTAGTAATTTTAAGTTACCTTGCTTTCATCTCATAGAAGAACCTATGCACTCAATGCACGGTTTTAGACAAGACAGTCTAAAAGATAAATAATATGAAATCTGACCTGTAAATTCTTATATACTTAACATTTCTATTATTTTTATTGCAGTAATAATGAGGTTTTGACATTTGAAAGAAAAACAAAAACAAAACAAAAACAAACAAAACAACCAAAACCAAAAAGATGATGTATTCCTGTTAAACCATGACCAAATTTCTCTGCCATGGTCTCACAGGAATATCATGCTTGCGATAACTTTAGCATGAAAAGGAAAAGATTCTGCTTCTTTAGCATCCTTGAGTAAATTCTTGATATTGTTTGCCTTCTCTTTTCATTGGCAAAATCTTAATTACAAAACTCAAGGTGAAAAGACAGTAATTTTTTTCAGTATAAAAAGAACAGTTTGCTTAGATTCTTTTTAATTATATAGTAGTCATTACTGTTTTGCTTAAAAGTTTTCATAACGGAGATTAATGTGAAAAGGAGCACATTATTACTAAGACTTCATACTCAGTGACTGTTTGAAGAGAGCTCATGTAACATCAAGGGCTTTTAACTTCAGTGCTTTTAATACAGCTCATACGCATGTTCACATATTTGCATCCTTTTCAAATTAAATTAGTCCTTTAGTTAAATAATCTTCCTTTCAATATATGTCATAAATGACATTGGGTGTATTTTTTCAATTGTAGAGGTTTTATCTATTATATTTTTAAATGTTTTTTGGAAGGTGAAGACTTTACATGAAGTGTATAGAACTGCCGACGTTATTTAGAAGCCAAGCTTGCAGCAGCTATAGTTTGTTGTATTTGTCATCTACACTATTAGTGAGAGGAGTAAGTTGCAAGGTCAAGAAGGAAAATAGAAATTGCAGAGCACTGCCAAGTCTGGTAGCCCAAAAGAGCTGAGGTTGCTGAAGCTCTGTGTTCCCAGGTCCAGCCAGCAAGTTTGAGTGGCAGCAGGCAGACACTTACATGTACGTACAATACATACATGCACATAAACAAGTCACAGGGGCCAACACAGATGGAGATTAATTTTCCATTTTTAAATGCTTGCATGTGTACTAGAATAGTATCTGTGTTAATGTAAATGAGTTAAGATAACTCTAGTTTTTTTAGCATGTGGAAAACCCCTATTCTAGGAATAAATTTGTGTTATATACTCTTCATATGATTGAAGTAATTGGTACCTATATGCCTATATACTTGATGTCAAAACACAGGGATATATTCTTCCAGGATGTTCACAAATGAAGGAAACATTGCAATTATAATATAAAATAGGAGTTAAAGAAACAACTCTGCTTGCTAGATGTGGGTGGGAAATAAACCATTAAAAAGACTGTCAATGGCAAGTAATGTTTCCATATGTAAGGATTTTAAATACATATATCCGTGTCAGAATCATTGTGAAGGCATTAAAAATTCTGTAAGAATATCTTTGGGCTTAATTATTCTGAAAATTATTAAGCTAATACATCAACATCTCACCTTCTACATCTTAAACCAGATCAAATACTGATTCATTGTGTTCAAAGACGTTTCTAGATAGGCAAAGGTTGCAATTCCCAGTATGACTTGTTTCTGTCATTTACAAATGGAAAGCCTTTTCAAACCTTCCTTGCCTCTGTCATGCTGAATAGTCTGGCTGTCACTCTTGGACCAGATTACATCGTTGAAAGCAAATCTGTGTCACTGACCTTACCAGTGAAGCTGAAGATGCAATGGAATGTCATCCCAGGGGACAACATTTAGAAGTTCTCCATGAGACCTGTTGTCACTGACACACCAACTATGAGTTACCATTGTCAGAATTAATGAATACTGAAACACATTTAAAGAGAAATTTTGTACTGAGGGCAAAGAGGGTTAACAGATAAGTAACCCAATTGATACTATTGTAGGTATAAAATAAATGAAATATAGTTTAGAAAGGAGACGGAAATTTCTGACTTTTCATTTGGAAAGTTAATTTCTAGCATCTAGCAACTCCAGTGAAGACTAGTCAGTGAATGCCCAGTACTTATAAAAAGTAGGCCATTGATGTATGTAGCTAAATAAGGTTCTAGGATTCTCCCTTGTTCCCTTGTTGTCATGATTAACTTCATAGATGAATTTCGTATTTTCAAAAGTTTAGAATCAGAAAAATTTGGAACAAGGAGTATATTGCATACAACAGAATCATAATTAAAATCAGAATAAGAATTTCTAGAGAGAACAGAACATAGACTTTAATCTGTGGTACTGCAGAGACAAAGAGGTATCATAAAATTAGGTTTAATTTGTATAAGATCTTGAAGAAGATGAAGACTTTCTATCTAATGCACTATTGAAGGAGGCATCAATGCCTGGACTCTTCATTGATGTGATAGAGAAGAAATGAGTGATGAGGAAGATTATTATAGTGGCTGTGATTTTAATAAATTGAAAAGCTAAGATTAGCATCAGACTCCAGGAGAAGTTGAAGTAATCCTGGTAAAATTTAACCTGGCACTCATGTAACTAGCAATGGTACATGGGGCCAAATAATTCATTAAATTTTCAGCATTTATATTTTCAGTATGAAACTTTTACTAGAGCTTATATTTAAGGATATTTATTCATTTCCACTATTTCAATTATCATTCTTGGTGTTATTGGAGAAATGTATTTAAGGATATCAACATATAATTGATTTCCTTTGTGGTTATATTGTAATGGGGACATAAGCACCAGTAAAATTAGAACTTGCCAGAAGATACCCCAGCAGGCAGAACTTAAAAAATGAGTGTTTCCATAAGAAAAAATCACTGTGTGATTACAGTGCACTTTGATCTATAAGTACCACCTTGATTTCATTCATGCAAACACCATAACTATCAATGAAGATGTCAGCTTAAGTTCCTGCTAACAACCCTAGCAGAAAGTTGCCGGACCATTATAAAGACCTCCCTGCTGTACTCAGGTTGTCTCTTTTCTTGCTCTGGTAAGCTCATGTAGGCTTTACAAGCTCATGTAAGTTTCTCACAATTTTTTGAAATTGCGCTAGAGAAATGCTCAGTAGATTTAACTGAATGATATTCCTTTCAGCCAAAGAGTCACTGTCTGGGTCACAACCTCTTTGTGTCACTGGTGAATGCAGAGAGTGCGCTGTGGTACCACACTGACCTTTTGGTCCTGAAAGACCCTGGCCAAAAGGGTAGCCCTTGTAAATCTGCATGGCAGCTGAACTCTGTGCTTCTGTCCAGCCTCTCCTTGTTCTGTGGCTGGAAGAGGCTTGAGTAAAAGGTCTGGTTTGTTAAATCCTTTCAGATCAAGGTAATGCTGCTGCCTAGCAGCAATTTTAACAGTTACAAAATGAACTGTGCATTTCTAATACACACAGTTCTAACAAAATCTATCTTTTCCTTCAGTGTGTCACAAATACTTAAGATTTCATAATACATATCACAAATACAGTTTTCTCTTTCTAAGTTGCTTTCTTAATAAAATAGTGGTCATATTAATCCCTAAAAATGCTTTCCTCTGTTTAAATGCATATTAAGGTGAGTGGCTGCTACTTATAATCTGGAAGGTCTGGAGTTTATTAGGAGGCAGGTTTGGCAATACTTGCAGTTTGTTTCCTAACATTCTCACATTTAAAAACTAGCTCTAGCCTCCTATAGAATGTAAATAAAAATGTCTTCTTGTATAATGCTTTCAGTACAGTTTTCTTTCAGTTAGAACGTTTGTTTAGGAAGTACATTTAGAACCTGGGATCTGATGAAATATCAGATGTTTTACTGGCAGCATGGTATTAACATGGATGAAAAAGCACACTTTGTACAATTCTAGAAAATCTTTTTATCATTCAGCTCAAAAAGAACTAAAGAAGCTTTATAATTGGTGTCTGTAAAGTCCCTTCACTTGTGAACAAAACTATGACAATCAGGAATCTCATTTCTTGCCCTTCTTAACTGCCTAAAGCTATAAACAGACACCTCTGCAGGTGCTGATACAGAAACATCAATCTCTCTCTTTTTCACTGGCTGGAGCTTACCCCTTTTCACAGCTCAGCTGGTAAAGTGTTTCTGGCAAATTCTGTCTAATCCACATTCAGCACAAAGCCAGTGAAGTTTCCAAGTGATACAGAAAAATACACCAGGCTGTTTATAAAAGAGATTAACACAGGATCTGCTACCAACAGGTTAACAAGTGGGCTTAAACTGTGCATACACAGATCTCAGCTTCTCTGTCTTAGAAGTAGCCCTGAGAATATCTACTGCTTGGTTGGACATCCTGAGTGGCATAGTCTCCAGCATTGAGACAACTAGGAACAATAGCTATCAGCACAGCTAGATGTGAAAGAGGATATCTGTCCTGAGCCTCAAGCTAACCATTAAATTGCTTGTGTTTACCTGGCTGCTTTTGCCTGAAGAGAAATAGGGATCAATCACAGGAACCACTCTGCTGGAGGTGACTGCCCTCCCAGTTCAGCTGGCAAAAGGGTAATAATGAGCAGCTGGAGGGCATAACTGTAACAAGGGTCTTCCACCTGCATGCCAGCTAGAGAGATTGCTGTCTACAATCTGTTTGACTGATCTAACTCTGCTGGCTTTAGTGTGTAATATAAACCCGGGTTAATTAAAGTTGCTTTCCAAATTGCTCGGCATATAAATCCTGAAATTTCTGCAGTTTAATCTCTATTTTATTTAACTATATTTTCTGGGTGAATGTTCCTTTGTATTAGTTTATATTATTAAAAATAATATAGTGGTTTTTGTCTTTTTACAGCACAAAACCTTTAGAGAAAAACATAGTATTGTGACTTTTTTCCTAAGCTTGGTGCTTCTCCATTTCTTCTGGTCCACCTTTTGAACTAAAGAGGGTGTTGATGCTTACAAGGCTGTGGGACTTGTGATTGGACGCAGGAGAAGAACTTTTGGGAATTGTACAAGACAATGAGATGTTCAGAGAAGGATGAAAGGAGAGGAAAAGGTGTCTGAAGTCTTTTGGGGAGTTGCTGAAGGAATTATTTAGGCTGGAATAAGCCAATACTTCCAAGTCCACCACTATATCATGTCCCTAATCATAATACCTACATGGTTGTTAAAACACCTCCAGAAAGTCAACTCAGCCACTTCCCTAGGAAGGTTGTTTAAATGTTGGATATACCTTTCCATGAAGGGCTTTTTCCTTATGTCCAAACGAAACCTTCCCTAGCACAGCTCTAGGCTGTTTCCTCTTGTCTTGTCTTTTATTCACTTAGGAGAAGAAGCTAATCCCCACCTCACTACAACCTTCTTTCGGGTAGGGGTAGAGAGCAATCAGGTGTCCTCTGAGGCTAAACAACCTTGGCTTCCTCAGTTGCTCCTCACAAGGCTTGTTCTCCAGAGGTGTAGGAAATAGGAGGGGATGGTTACTTGCACAGTGCTCCTGCCTGACCATGCTGTTTACTGCATCACCACAGTCTGTCTCGTTTTCCCATTAAATTCTATTTTCTTAGGTGAAGGGCTCTTTCCATGTGCACATGTATGTGTCTGGGAAGCCTAGGAGCCAGTGGCTGGAGTGCCAGCATGTCTGTGTGTCTGGGTCACCAGCAAGAATGATGAGTGTTTGTACACAAGCTGGTGCACACAGAGTCAGCCTCACTGGTGGGTAGGTGGGACCAGATACACACACAAGTGGCTCTGGAGTTTGACTGTGTGATCTCCTGGTGTATATGAATATCTTGGTGAAAGGTAACGTGGGAGCAGGAGGGTCCAGGCCTTCTGTATCTGATACCTCTTTATTTGAGGGCATGCATATCCACGTGTGAGTGCAGGTCTGAAGACCTGCAGCTGGAGCAGGGCTATGGCCTTCATGGTGGCCGACCAGATGCTACCAAGTGGGAACCCTGGCATCCAGGGGCAGCAGATCCCAGGCACTGGATGAGTGAGCATTGCACACTTGTATCAGTTCCCACTATTGGATCTTTATCCTGGTCAGCCAGAGAAGGGAATGGGATGAGGCTGTTGGTCGTGTCTGTGCTTGTGCAAGTTCTGCACGTGCACATGTTGATCAGCGTGGCTGGCTCTGTATGCAGGTAGCATGTGCTGCATTCTATGTTTATGTGTGTGCCTACTGAGAATATGTGCTACTGGCTGTAGCCAGTGACAGCCTTGATCCCCTGATGTTAGATTTGGCAACTCTCTATCAATTCATGTACAAAATGGCATATAAAGCCTTGAGCTTTAGATAATGCTAAAAATTACTTATCTACACAAGTTGTAGATATATTGAACACATGCCTTCATTTTTGAAGAGAATATGTAAATTCTTTTTTGCATAAAATTATTTTATTCTATATTTAATATTAAATATTTCTTACACAGAACACTATTAAGTATATGGTTAAGCTGCATGAGTTCTTAAAGCAATATATATCACTATTCCAAAGACATAGGCCCAGACATGAGATATTTTACTGGTAGTAATAAGGGTCTCTCAGCAAATCCATGAAGATGGATAATGGAGAAAGGATTGACAGCCAAGATGGGGATTGTATCATCTGAAGTACTACCTGTCATACTGCCACTAGAAGAGTACCCTGATATTAAGTACCAACAGCCCCCAGAAGAATGCCTGTCTTCAGAATTTTCATCACTACAAATGACAATGCCACAGGAAATTAAGGTACACTGGAAATCATGCGAGGAATTGAAGTAGTTTTAGTGGATTCTAGAGCCAAGTCTCTTTGGCCGGTAACCAATCAAGAAATCTAATTAGGTGTTCTCTATACATGTGAGAGAATATAGCAATATTTCTACGAACATAAAATATCAAATTATAAATAAAAATTGATTAAAGACTGTAATTTCCCCCTGAATAAGTGAAAAAATATATTTAATACAATGAGCAATTCTTCTATCACAAAGTAATCAAACGGCTGACTGAGTCTTCTTAATTGTGAGCAATAATTATATTAAAGTAAATTTTAATGTGAAAATATTTTAACTTTACTGAGAAATAGGTATGTAACTATGAGTTTGTTATGTTTTCAGCAATTTTTATGCTGCTTATTTAAGAACTAGCTTTTTACAGAAGACCAAACCTTGAAATATTTGAATGTGGTTAGATTGATTTGATATATGATAGTCCCACCTGTATGTCATTTCTGATGTACAGCTGCCATACACAAAATTTAAAGATATGTAACATGATTACAATCAGATTAGTGAGTCTACACAAGTAAATGAGATTTTAAATCTATATGAGTGAAAACTGCACTTTCTAGAGAGACCACTTTGCATATCATTAGCTTAAAATTAATTTTCAACACTCGTATAAGATACTGACTGGCAAATCCAACATTTTTAATAGCACTTTATGTATCCAGGAAACCTTCTATCTTCTGGGACCCAGACTACTATTTCCTGATGGAACTTTTCATGTGATATTTAGTTTAAAATGAAATCATTCACATGGATTGATCATTGATGAAATTGGAAGAAGCAGGGGTTTAGGACACAGAAACGTTGTTTTCATTGTAACTGGACACTGGGTAAAGTGTGCATATATATGTATGTATACATATATATGTATATGTAGATAAAAAATTCTGCTTCTTCATTAAAAAACTCCATAAGCCAAAGGAGTGCATTCACTTTCCAGTCCTGGAGAGGAGAGTGCTTTAAAGCTTGGAGAACTTGCTTTTCAAGTATGGATTTCTGATTGGCTTCAGTATTATTTCCAGAACTTTCATGAATCTGTACATGTAATGGCTTTAGGTATTACAGCTGGGTTTAGTTTATATGCTGCATAAAATGAGTCTGGTTGTGCTCCAGTGGCACAGAACTTTGACACCAGCAACAAAAATACATAACTAGACAGAGTCTGAAACTCTGACAAAACTCTGACAAAAAAATTCCTGGGGATTTGAAACTGGAGTTAAGCTGAATTGTATCCTAAATTCTGGTAATGAGTAGAAAAATATGAATCATATTTAAGTTTGGTATTTAACACCCACTTTTTTGAGCTCAGTAAAATCTCCTGAAATTTAACTTGATAACACTTATTGAAGAATAAGTTGCTTCCAATAAACTTTATTATTATTGCAAATAAAATGTGTTTAAAATAATGGCATTTAAACAATGTTTCTTCATCACTCAAAACCTTCATATCAATATTTGCTCTTTTGGAATGATATGCTGTAAGTGATCAAATACTGCAAGTTTGAAAAAGAAATTATAATGGAAGTAATTTCTCCTGAATATCTTCATGAAATCATCCTGCCTAAGGTAGTGAATTCAAGAAAACACATTCTATTTATTAGGGGTGATCAAATTATCAAATCTCTAGAATGTTTTAATACACTTAATATAAGTGTACTCCTTTTTTCTTCTTTTTTTTCAAGTACTAATCTGATCAGAGCACCATATATTCACTACATTTTTTGGTAGTTTTACAAATTCCACATAGCATGAGCATTTAAAAGCCATTAAACCCTTAAGTGGACTAGAACTGAACACCATTATGAGCTTTAATGGATTAATTTATAATGGTTTTATCTTTTTTAATGCAAAAGAATAATTATTTTCAGACTTAAAGGAATATCACATTATTAGCAAGCATTTTATTATTACTTTGATATTATATTATTTTCTTTCAAAACATTCAAATTTATTTTAAAATGTGGACAAGCAATAACATAAAGCAAATAACAAAAATGAATTTTTTCACACAAGTTTTTCAAAAATTTTTTAATATGTAGGGAAAGTATAGATAGTCGCTTTGCCTTTTATATATTCCTACACAACTAGACAATCAAGAGAAATATGAATCAAAATATATTTTGTCACTTTTAGAAATCATATTGTAAGGATTCTTGTGTCATTAAAGTTACTGATCAGAACAGAGTTTAAATATTTTATGGGAAACATCAATTTATGACAATGGCATAAAAGAGAAGGCCTAAAAAGAACATTTTGCCTGCCAAAATCAAGAAAGATAGAAAGCAACATCTCATAGGTATTAAACATTAAGTTAGGCTATATATATCTTCAAAGATATTTTTTTTTTGTAAATGTTATAAAGATACAACAGTTTAGATAGGCAAATACTTTCATTTATTTAGATTTTTATAAGTAAAATCTGTAGCTACTCAAGTATTATATTAATTTTTTGGCAGAGACTATAAACATGTTAATACCTCTAAAATCAATAATAACCTAAAATATCTTAGGAATGAGACTTTCTAAAGGGTTCTTCTAACAGGGAAAAATGTTTATGTCATATCTAATTCAGCAACAATGTGTCACAAATGCTTTACCAGCAGATTTTCACACTTGGCAGTGTTTATCAGGACACTCAGAGTAATTAATTTTACTCTGTTCCAAGATCAGAATCTTCATACTCTTTTATTCCATTTCACAAAGGCAAGAGAATAACAATTTAAATAAATACATTAAATAAAATGTAAAAGCATCCAACTTCTATATTAGCAGAAAGCTCAGGATAGTGCAATTACTTCAGGGTCATATAAGTGTGATTTGCTTGCAGCAAATATTTTATATTTAAGGTTTATAATTAGTAGGGTCACAAAAATTCGTCAAGCTATGTTAATAATCCATTTTTTGCTTCTGATATATGAAGACTGACAAGGTTCTGCTTGTTACCAACAGAAGAATATAATACAAAAAATCTTTTTTGTGAATTAGTGGTGTTTTTTAATAAGAGATCAAGAAATGTTTAAAATAAGATCAGAAGGTGGGATAATATTATAAAAAAATCTGACACAACTTTTCAGATTAAAGATCTTCAGATGTGAAAATCATGAGACAAAAGCTAGAAAAGGTTATAAGTCTGCCTGATAAAGGAGAAACAAAGAGAGGAATGATAGGTAAGCTGAAAAAAGTTATTGTAATTTCAAATGCTTACATGCATTATTTTCTTAAAAGAGATGCCTACCTTTCTGCACTGTGTATGTCAATAAAAAACTTTTTTTTTTAGTCTCATAGCATTTTATTCAGAATTTCTTAGCTGCTAGAGCATAGGAATTAAGGGCAATTCTTTTAGATGTCCTGTCACATCCAATAATTCTGCATCATAACTTATAGAGTATAAGGATTTATAAATAATTCCAGACCATATTATCAGAAAATTGATGATATTTTAAAAATCACTCAAATTATATTCACTGGGATATGGGTCAAGGTTAAATAAGAAAATGCCACTTGTACAGGTGTGACAGCTTATAGCAGTTCCAATAGGGAAAACCCTTAGGCAAGTAGAATTTAAATTGGTCACAGACACCTACCTGAAAAAGAACCATTGAAGTTGCTGGGCTGCAATATGATGTACAAATACTGGAAAGAGTGTCAAGCAGAGTTCATCGCTTGATGATGAATTGCCTGGAGCATCTCAGAAAGAAAGGAAAGGAAGTAAATTTTAAACCAAGTTTTCCAGAGTTTGTAGGAAAGAACAGTATGATACTGTAAAGTATTAAGATTTGGTGGCATTAAGGGATAGGAAATAAGGTACTAAGTGTAGTATGACTTTCAGAAGCTGCAGAGAATATTGCAAGACAGTAGTACTGTGGAAACAGAAGCAAGAAAGGACAGCTTAAGAGACTTGGTGAAGTTCTTCAGTTTAGCAGCAAACCTCTTAGATCTTCCCCTATCCATGATGTTTCATATACACAGATCTGAGTTTCAATTGACAGCTATCTCTCCATATTGAACACACAAAATCATATTAGGTTATTATGTTTTGAGAACTTTGTTCTAGATAGTTTCCTTTTGTGTATAAGAGCTTGGGTCTATTTGAAACCAGAATTAGCATGAAAAGACATCTTTGTCTTTCCTATGACGCACTGGTTAAAGAGCAATATGATGGATGAGAGAAATATGAGTTGTTAAAAAAAGAGAAATTTCCTCATATCTAAAAACTAAAACCCAGATCAGAAAAAATAATTTAGACATCAACATTAATGAAGGACTAGACTAAAGAATCTCTGCAGCTTGATGGCAAAATTCCTGGCCTCTCTGCAGTAAGTCTCTAATAATGAAGGGCTCATCTAAGAGCCACTGGCTGGCTATGGTTCAACACAGTAGGATTCCCACTGGGTCTCACCCTCCTGGAGGAGATATTTCCTATGTCTGTACCTACTCATGACCACATTTTTCTAGCTATAACAATCTTATTTGGAGAGTTTATATAGAAAATAAAAACCATAGGGTTTCCTGGGCTACTAAACCCAGTTCTATAATAATTGTACTTTACTTGACGGGGTTTATTTTCTTTTTTTAATTTTTTTCCCTTCCTTTCTTATATCCAGTGAAGATCTGTCTTAAAACTGACTTCCTCTGGGTCTTCTTTCACGTCCTGTATAAGGCTAAGGTAGGGCCAGGAGGTTTCTTATTTTATTTAGTTTAATTTCCAGCCTATTACTTTTATTTCTAGAGATTGCTGTCTTCACAGAACCTTGTGATTCTTTAGTTTGCCTCTTAAAATCCCAGCTGCAGTACACACTCTGGTTTTGGTAAAGCTTTAGAAGTTTTTCTGCTTACAGATCACTTCTCCCCTTGTTCTGTCTGGAGTATGATTCATCAGACAAAAGATTTAAAGAATAAATTTCTTGTGTAAATGGTAGTCTTGATTTGTTTATTGAAGTAATTTTTAACTCCATTTTTATTTGGTCTTGGTCTTTTACTTCTGTTCTCTCAATATCCTCATTCTTTATGTGCTAAACAATTAAATCTTGTACTATACTGTTTTGCAGAAGTTAGATTTCTGTTTCTAAGGAAAAATAATGTGCTCATTGTTAATTGAGCTATTCAGTTCAATTAATACAGTTGATTTGATAATTAGGATAATAAAATCTGTTATCCGGATAGCACTTAAAATTAGACAATTTTTAACTCCATTTTGGTTGCAGTTCAGAGGCCCCTCCCCTATATCTGTGCAAATAGCAGTAACAAAGTTCTTACAACGAGTCAGAACTCAGACATTTCTCCTTGTGATTTCTTTGTGGATCTCACTCTTTACCTCATGCAATTTCTTTGCAGCATGCTTATTTAGCATGCCTGAGAAATGCCTGAGAAATGCAGGTATGGTGATTGTTTTCTCTATATACTTTTGTATCTACTGTTCTTTTCTAATCAAAGAAAGCACAGAGCCAGAATGAATTTCTCCACCAGTTGTGTTAAAATGTGTTATTCTTAGAAAAGAATTCTAAAAAGTTTGTGCTAGAGAAGGAACTAGTGGTCCAGTAGCGCATGAAAACAAACAAATTCAATTTTTGGCTTGATAGAAGTACATAAGTTCTCTATTGCCCAAATTAACTCTTTTTATTAAGCTATGAATTGTAATAGAAAAGATAAAAACCAAAACCAGTCATTGTGGCCTGGCTCTGACAGTAGACTGGAGTTTGCTAGTTGATAGCTTTGGTAGTGTGTAAAACAAAGCAGTCTTGCATGATGCTTCCTAGATAGCTTCCTGGCCTCTAGGAACTGAAGCTCATGGATCTAGTACTTGAGACAAAAACATAGTAAATAGTTTACATAAGATTTTATACCATTTATACTCTGAGAATTGCTATGAATTATAATAGCAATTGTAATTGAAAGATTTTGTGATTCTTATTTCTCTACTGTGTTTCTTGTAAAACAACTCGCATATATGATGAAAAATTGAATACATTAGTTCACTTTGAGAATTCAAGATCCAAGTGTCTTGTTACTTAGTGAGATAATTTTGGATCCAGGTCTAATGCTCCTTACAATTCACCTGAATTATTTAAATCCATATATTTGTCAAAGAATATTGACTTCCATTCTGTGTAAAATTTCCCAGAATTTGGGATTTGAGGACATATGTCCTTTATGATTTTTGCTTTAGGATACAGTTACAGTCTCTGATACAAGCCAATAATTGTTCCCAACTTGGAATGTTATCTTCAGCTATTGCCAATCTATTCACAGTCAATATTAAACTTATCTTCTTTCAAAAGATGTCCTTGGACTTCTTTTCTTTCTCTTTCACTTGTCTGAAGGTTGTCTTGGAGCAGTAACACTTTACTGCTTTAGTTTTGATTGATTTTCTTTTTTAGAAAAATTTCCCATAATGTCAATATACTTAAAGACAATTGTGGCCTGTTAAAATATTTAATCTTACTTCCTATACAGCCTGGAATGATCTAATTGTTTATAATTTCTACTCATATCTTGTGGCTGAATCAAAACACACTTTCAGAGTTTTTCCAATGATTTGATCAAAATTATTGATACAATACACACTAAAGGCTTTGTATGAATATTAACTTCTGATTGTTGTCTTTCAGATCAATTACACAAAGTAATTATCACTGTCTCTGAGAAGACATATTTGATATTTCAGAAAATTAAAAATTCAGTGTAAACCCTACACTTGCATTGGTTCTAATTTCAAGTAGTTTAAGTTTAAACAAGAATTTATTCTACTTGTGTTCCCAGATCTACATTCAGTCCTTTCATAGGATACATTGTATAAACTGACAGAACATGGATTATTTTTGATGCATTCTTACATAGAAAAGTATGGAGGAGGTGAACATTCCATTCCTTAGATAATAAGTTGTTTCTCAATATAATATTAATTTGGGTGTCCTCGCTTGCAAAGAAACATTAATTGTAAATGTATCATCTCTAAAGTACTCCCTGAAGTCAGGAATTAGTCTCTGGGCTATTCTGTATGCAGAAAAACATTAAAATTTAGCTCTTGGATTCTAACTGTGATATTAGATTTAGTAGACAAGGTTGTTTTCAATCAAATCAAGCCTTTAAAATGTAAAGTAACATTGGACAGAACATGACCTCTTAGCCTTTTTCTTTCCCAGATGTTACATAAGAAAAGAAATAAACCTCATCAAGTCTGCATTATGTGTACAATTTTCTTCCTTTCTGTCAGGAGAGTGGTAGCATTAAAGACAGAGCTCTCCAACCAGAATTGAGACTTAATAATCCCCTTTCAAGTGTAATGAGCTAAAAGGACATTATGAATTCCAGAATTTATACTTGATTTGTTATTCTTAATGTTCATGAGTTAGGAAATGAACAAAGTCTAGTAAAGTAGTAGATGTGAGTAAAACAAATTTTCTTATCAAAGTCCTGCTTGTCCTACAGTTAACAAGAAAGCAAAAAGATGAGGTTTGCTATACATCAGAAATTATGTAACAAAGACTCAGACAACTATTCTACATTTCTCTATGAACCCTGATATCAACAAACTATTTTTTCCTTGGGTCTCAGCTACCACAGCCCAAATAATTTCAGAGAAGGCTATGTATGTGTGCATGTGAATACAGCTTGTGTCTTAGAGCTTCAGCTGCCAAGGCAGCATCTTCTTACGCATTTTAATTTTGTATTTTGTTGAGTGCACACTTATGAAGAAGGACAGAACCCCTTTGTGCATGCACAATTTATATATAGCTTTGTTCTTTCAGCTAGGCTGATCAAAACTTGTCAGTGAACATTCAAAGAAAGCATTGTGATATATAAAATAACCCCAGAGGGAGGGAATAAATGCTGTTTAAGATATTGGATTGTTGGAGCAGAGTCAAAAATGCAATTCTCTTTCAGTTACATTTTCAGATGACTCATCAGATCTTCTACTAATCCATGATTGGAGTCTTGAGGAGTATGATCTTTAAAATCTCCTGAACACAAGAAAAGAAATAATTTTTAAAAACAAAATAATATTGATGAACCCAGTATTTGGATCTGTTTCTAATGTGATGCAGTAGTTTGTATCAATGATAAATCTAGAAAGATGACTTAATACTCTAATTCTGTTTCTTATTTTACCATGAAAAATTAAATGGAAACAAAAAAATTTGTGCTGTTCTGTAACAGTGATAAGGAAAATGGCCCCTGAAAATAATTTAAATAAATTATGTTTGGGAAATTGGGAAAGAATTTATTAAAAAATAAAAGGCACTATATAACTTCTTTTTTGGCAAACCTTGTGCTTATACTTGTGGATTTTATTTTCCTTCCTACTGCTGTTCCATGGGAATTATTTCTACATTTTTTGTGTGCTACTCCATTGTCTTTCAACTCAGAGCTACAAATTAAATACCATCTTATCAAACTAAGCTAAAGAGACCTGTCTCTCCCAAAGTCATTTTCAGCAATATTGTCACTTCAGTGTCAACAAATTTACCCGTTAACAAAACAAATGATAAAACTGGTCTTTCCTTACTACTTTTTCCTTTCGTATTTTATTTATTTATTTATTTATTTTAAGGCAGTCAACTGTATAAACAAACTGTTATATAATGTTAGATTTGACACAGGAAGAAATCAGTCTAATCCATTAGTGTAATACATTGTGCAATAAAATGAAAAAAAGGAAATGGTCTTCATTAATATAAAAAGAAACAAAACCACAAAAACCACAATACTGAAGAACACTAATGGTCACCATGGTAACAGTGTGGCTATTATCTTTTTAATTGCTTATGTTTCCACCTTAACAACAACAATGTACAATGTGAAAAGTAATGTGAGCCTTAGAATGCATGATGGCAAAGGCCAAGATGGAAAATATCCCTAGGGAATGTTTCTATTATTTTTGACATATTAAATGGTTTCTGCCTTTATTCATGAGTAGCAGAATAAAAGAAATGGCTTGTCTGCTGAATTTAACTGCTGATTCTTTTCTACAAAATGAAGTATTTTGATTCTTTCTATTTTAAACTTCTGGGTTGGGGGGGGAAAGGGAGCCCAGTTCAATAGTGCAGATGTAACATTAAACTTCCTTTTAGTTCTATGCAGATTTTGATTGGTAAACTGAGTTTAGTTCAACTGTTCAGTTAGTAACAGGAACTAGTTGGAACAGTAGTTAAAGCAGTAATAGAAGTAATAGGAAGTAGTTAGGATGTTGGTTTTTTTTGGTTTTTTTTATACCTCCACTGACTCCCTCCGTAAAGCTAGAACTTCAACCATAACACTGATGAATTCATAGAATTATTTGGGTTGGAAGGGATCGTGTAGTTTCAACATCCTTGTCATTGGCAGGGATACCTTCCACTACACAGTTTGCTCAAAGCCTCATCCAATCTGGACTTCAATGCTCCCAGGGATGGGACATCCACAATTCCTCTGGGCAACAAGTTCCAGTGCCACCCCATAGTCTAAGTAAAGAATTTCTTCCTTATATCCAGTCTGAAACTACTATCTTTCATTTTAAATCCTTTCCTCCTTCTCCTATCAGCTTTCTTTTAGGCCCTCTTAAGGCACTAGGAGGCTGCTATATGATCTCTCTGGTTGTTGTCCAGGCTGAGCAACTGCAGCTCCTTCAGAGTCACTTCATAGGAGAGATTCTTCCATCCCTTCATCTCTTCATGGCCCTTATGGGGACTCCTTCCAGCAGGTCCATGTCTTTGTTGTGCTGGGGGCTCCAGAAAATGCTGCAGTACTCCAGGTGGGATCTCATGAGGGCAAAGTAGAGTGGAAGAATGAGGTCCCATGAACAGTTTGTCGCACGTTGGATGCAGCACAGGATACTTTTGGCTTTCTGGGCCATATGTTCACGTTAACAACTCATGCTTAATTTTTCACCTGCCACTATTCCCATGGTCCTCCTCCACAGGGCTTCTCTCTGTTCATTCATCCCTCACTCTATGCTGCTGCTGAGTATTACCATGATTCAATTTGGAGGACTTTACAGTTTCTCGTACTTCATGAGGTTCACAGTGTTGTACTTCTCTGGTCTGTCAAGATCCCTCCGGATGACATACATTCTCTCCAGCGTATCAACTGCATCACTCAGCTTGGTGTCATGCAAAAACTTGCTGAGGTTGCACTCAGTCTCACTAGGTCATTAATAAAGATACTGACCTGCACCAGTCCCAGAACAGACCCTAGAGGGACAGCATTTGATCCCCATTTGAGCATTGAGATCGTAACCAAAATTTTTTGGATACAGTCATCAAGACAACTTCTTAGCCATCAAATAATCCACCCATCAAATCCACATCTCTGCTTTAAAGACAGGGATGCTGCATCAATCCTTTCAGAAGTCAAGGTAGGTGATATCAGCTGTTATTCACTTATCTACCAAAGCAGTCACTCATGTAGAAGGCCAGTAGATTAGCCAGGCGAGATTTGCCCTTTTTGAAACTGTGTTAGTTATCTCTAATCACTTCCTTCATTGTCATCCACATGCCTTGACACAGCTCCCAGTGCTAATTAACTGCCAATTCAAATTAATTCTTCTTTTTTCTATTATCTGCCACAATTCATAGAAGTATATTGCAACAAAATAAAAATTCTACATTATCAATTAATATATACATTAATATGATTTTTCTCCAGTTTTTCAGTTGAGAAGTCATAGCTTATTGTATATTCTTACAAAGATTACTTAATCTTTCCAGCGCATTCCTTTCTTATACTGATCAATGTCTGTCAGCACATAAAAAATAAAGAACACCATAAATATCACATTGGATTGAGAATTCATAATTTACTCCTCTGCTCCTAGTGTCACCCATGAATCATATGGTCACAAAAGAATGATGACTTAAGCATATGAACAAAAGTAAACCAATGCAGTTACAATGTTTTTCTCCCAACATACAATTCTAAAAGAATTGTTTCAAAAAAAAATATTTACACACAGATTTTAGCAGACAGATCAAGATCAAACCCAGGACTACAGCAGGCTATAGTACAGAAGTGACTGCCTTCCCATCACAATGAAAACCTGGAAAACAGAATATGTGCTATTTCTACTCAGAGAACAAAAAAAGCCTTTAGAGGAATTACTGGAGGTTGACTGAAGAGAGGAATTGATGATTCCAAATATTTCTAGAGTAAAAAAGATATTGCCAATTAATATTGTTTATTTTTAGTATTGTTTTCAGTACACATTATTGAAAAATAAGAGTGGAACTCCTACTAAATGAACCCTTAGTTGGTAGTCTATAATCCATTTCTATTCATTTGTCTGTTATAGCTCTACTGGATGGATTATAGTATGCTATAACCAAGTTTTACTCTTTGTAAAAGATGTTATCTTATTTCTTGTAGAAGCAGATTGTTAATATTAAAATTGGACCATTTTAGATTTAGTTCTTAATATGAATAAGAGCCTATTTTTCCCAAATTTAACTAAGTTACTGTATCTATATATGCGTATTGCACTGAGATAGTTAAGAAAGACTGTTAGATTAAGTTAAATAAATGTGGTCAGAAATTTTGGCCCTGCCCTGCAACTTTAAAGTTTTTTGTTCATTTCTCGTCTTTCTCAAAGTTTTGCAGAACTTTGGACAAATCCTTAATAGTGCTGCAACTTACTTTATTGTCTATACAACCTTTTTATTTGGGGAAAAATCTAGTAGAAAACAATTTAACAAACTTTTACATTTTTGAAAGTATTATGATGAAAGTCCATATATATCATACCTGTAGATACCTTTTTGAAATACCTTCTGAAAAGAGGAATGTATAGTATAGATGAAAAGAATAAAATTGGCTGTTACAGATATTAGAGATGATTAAAAACGTATTTAAATATCCCCCGGGAGTAGGATTTATGTGCAAGTTAGCACATCTTACGGAGTAAACAAAGGTTGTTAACATCTCTTAGCTGCCTAGTAACAGTTGGAAGCTGGAAAACTTTCAAGCTTTTTCTACTGGCAAAGCAGCTGGATTTTATATATATTGAAAAAGTATAAACAAATCATTTTCAGAAAGGCAGTATGAAAAACATCTTAAATAGAATTAGTATTTTCTATGAGTTAATAATTGACAATAGCAAATAATATTTCAGTTACAAACATATACTAAGCCCTAAAATTATATAGACCTGGTCACAAGCTTCAGTGTTTATATTCTTTATTTCTCACCCCTCCAAAATTCATGAGCTAAACCACTTCTATTCCCATAAAAGCTACACATTCTGTTTACGTGTGTATATGAATGGTTCCACTAGACTACTTCGTCACGTACAAGGCAAGCTGAAATTCTTTCTCGAAGAGATTCTCTTCGTTCTCATTTCAGTAGTTTAATTGTAACTGTGGGCAGCTGTTGTTTATAATGTACCCTATGGTGCAGAAAACACTACTGGCCATAGTCCCTGAAGAGATATTTAAAAAATAGACATAAAAAATTATAAATAAGCCATGAATACCTGCGGAAGTTATTATTTTTTCAAATTTCAGACATAATTTTACATAAGGCTAGAAAAAATAGTCAGTAATAAGCATACAGTCATTTTAGAACACAGCTGTGGTGGAAATGGTATAACTATGCTTAGAATCAAGGCAGAAAAGTGCAGAATTTCTGGGGCTCATAATAACCTGTTTTTTCTCTGAAAAAAAAAAAAAGAAAAAAAAAGGAAAGCAACAAACCAGTTTCCTCTGTGTGATGGGCAATCAGAGAATTCCTTATACTAAATTATGTGTTCAGTGCTATTAGTTTATGCCAGTTACCAGCTTTGAGTTACAACAAAATCTGTTTTTTCAAAAAAATAAAATGAAAAACAAACAAAGCTTCTCAAGTTATTTTAAATGATTGCGAGATTGATCTCGACAGTACATTTGTCTGAGTTAATGGGATTGAATTGTTTGTTATATAACAGTCCATATTTAAAGGATTTTATAATACTTTTCAGAAATGATTCTACATCTTTGTTTTGAATCCTCCTATAAAGATTAAGATGTTTCCCTCTTCATCCTGAATATTACTTACTCTTCTGGCACATTTTCACTGAGGAGTTAACCCTGGCATGTAATACCAGTAGCATTCCTCTACTCCACACACAGAGCCCTTAGATCTAAATTGGGCAATAGTTTGTAACTTTGAAAGCTACAATAGAGTTACGCTTGTCCAGAAGCCAGTTACCCATTCAGCAATTCTCCCACTCATGCTCCTCTTCAGGATGGAGGGTAAAAATAGGATGAGAAATCTCACGGGTTTAGATAAAGTGAGATTAATTACCCATTACTGTCATGGGCAAAACAGACCTGAGAAGGGAAAACATAATTGCATTTTTTGCCAAAGCATATTCAGATACTGAGGAGCCAAACATAAAAAGAAGAAAAATAAATTTTATGTTTCCTACACATCTGTCTTCCATGGGTTCAGCTGGTTTCCTTCTCAACATGATACTTCTGACTACTGTCCCTGCCTTTGGAGAAATGGAGTGCTGAAGGTGATGGTCAGTACATAATTGTTCCTCTCTGTTGGTCCTTTCTCATACTTTTCCCCTGGTTCAGCATGTGGTCCCTCCCATGAGATACAGCATTTCAGGGTTACATTGCATCTGTATGGACTTTCCACAGGCTGAAGATCTTTCAGGAAATGCCTGCCTGCTCTACCATGGAGTCCTTCATGACCTGCAGCATGGATATCTCCTTATCTCTGTGAGCTACAGGGAAGCACATTCCCTGGCATCTGCAGTACCTTCTCCACCTCCTTCTCTGATCTTTGTATTCACCATTCTACACTGAATTATTTTCCATCTTCCTCTGTCTGTGTGGAGTTTTTTCTCTTTTTTAAATACATTCACAGAAGTGCCCACCAGGTTGACATGTCTGCTGTGGTGGGTCTGTGATAAAACTCACTGGAAATGGCTGGAATTTTCTGTGTCTGGCAGGGAGCAGACCAAGCCCAATCTCGCAAAGGCCATCTCTGAGGCCCCAGCAGTACCTTGGCCACCTGGTACAAAAGCCCCTTGCAGTTTGGTTGACTGCTGGTTTCTTTTTCTCTTTAACCACAAACAAAATATTAGTGATTTTTTCATTGAAGTATAACACGTTTGGTTTTGAAACTCAGGTTTTATTATTTTAATCCCAAGGGACTTGGGGCCTGTGGTGTTACAGCATTTTGCTATGTGCCTGGAACAGAATATTTCTCCATCAAGTTTCTGAGAAACAGTCATATTGGATTACTAATTTCATAGAGTTACAGAATAAACTGAGTTGGAAGGGACTGATCATTGATTTCAACTCCTTGCCCTGTTCAGGATACCTCAAGAATCATATGCCCAGGTGTATTGTCCAAACACTTGGATTCAGACAAGTTTGGTAGCGTGACCACTTCTCCAGTTCCAGTGCTCCTTGGCTCCTGTCACTGATGATCACAGAGAAGAGATCAGTATTTGCTTCTCCTCTTCTCATGAGAAAGTTGTAGACTCCAATGAGGTTTCCCCTAAGTCTCTTCCAGGCTGAACAAGTCAAGTGATTTAGTGTGCCCCTCATAGGGCTTTGATTAGATGTCAAATATCTGGGACTGGGTCAAAGTTTCAAGCTTATCTTGCTCATTCTTGCTGCATGCATTAGTGTGGAAACATTTCAGGAGTGGTACTTTGTAGCCAGTTTCTCATGACGCAGGTTGAGGGATCCCATTAGTACTCATTTCCTCAGGTTTTGACACACCACCTCATTGTTCATCACTTGCAAGCCTGGTGTTTTCTTTCTCCCTCTTCCAAGTTAGTCTAAAGCTCTAACAATCACCCTGTGCTAGAAATCTTCTTCCCCTCTAGAGAGGCTCTTCTAGATCTCATCAGGTGTCAGTAGACCAGGTACTGAATGGATTATCCCACGGTCAAAAAAACACAGGCTTTTTCTGCTTACACCAGACTCAGCACTGCACACTGACCTGAAAGGTCTGCCCATTCCTATCAGCGTTATTCCTTGATACTGGAAGGACTGAGAAAATCACTAGCTAATCTCCTGACTCTTCAACCAGACATCCCAACGCCCTGAAGTCTCTTTGATTGCCCTTGGACTTCCCTTTGTTATTTTGTCACTGCAAGCAAGGGGCCTTACCAGACCAGAGAGTTTTCCAATAATAGCTCTTACCCAAGTGCCTGGGAAAGAGCAGGATTTCCTGTGAGTTGAGTCCAGTCTGCATACTGGGCCCTCTGCTCCCCTTCTTTTCCTCTTAACACAGGTGGTCGTGATGTAGCATACAGATGGGGCTTTTTTCAAAGACCCCTCTCTCCCAGAAGGACATTTGCTTCATTTCTGTAGCAAAAAACACTGTCATGAGGCACCAGGGCATATCAGGCACTCATGAGAATTTCAGGTTTACAAAGATGTTTCCATTGAAGGTCAATTTAACTGTTCAATGGAAATGTAGGTTATGAGGAGATACAAGCTTCTAGCTTTGTACGTAAAAAAATAATTTAAATCAAAGTAATCTCATTGAGTCAAATGGACTTTATCAAGGTGAATTTTGGCATCCAATTTTCCTATGCTCAAATTTTAAAAGGAAAAATAATGATGTTCTTTACTGCCTTTGGTAAAACTTATAAAATAAAATGTTTGTCTACTGATACAGAATCAGATAATTCTGTTGCCTCGAATTCTGAGTACATAGTTGTATGGATTCTCACATTAAAAATTGTAAAGCTGTTCAGAACGTCTATACAGGCTCAAATTCTACACATGAGTTAGGAAAATGGTGAAGTTTCTTCTGTGAATGTTACTGGTGTATAGGTTTGTTGGCATCAATTTTCTTTGGATTTTTGAGACTTGAGAAATTCTGTATGTTCCCAATGGTTGTAACGTCATTGTTCATGGCAGTAGTTCTAGATTCCTTATGAATTTAATCTTCTTTATGGATCTTTTATTTCTTTGCAGGACTAATTTTGACTTTAGATCTCAGTGTCTTATTTCCCAATTAAATAATTCACGTTTATTTTCCATATAAAAACCCTTGTCATACCATCATTCAAAATAAAAGATTAAAGACTTTGTAGTAGTTCCTGCTAACATCTAATGGCCGGACTTTATAACAATATTCTTGGACAGTGCATCATCTTAATATCTCCTCTCACAATAAGTGATATTTATTCATGCAGAAGTAAGTTTTATTTGTTTTTGGTAAGTCAGTACTGCAGGAATTGTATTTCCCTACTATTGATATTCAGTACTTTTCCCGTAGGCTAATCAAGACCTAACTAAGTCTGATGGATATCTTCAGTACACATGAGTACCACTACTGAGATGAATGAGACCTCTGAGGAGGAAAAAAATAATCTCTGAATACTCAGTATAGTTTTCCAAATTTGCTGCAAAATTTGGGGCAATAGGAAGTTCAAATTATTTCCTTGGTCAGCCTTCTATAACTGTAATTTATATCAGCAAAAGATTAAGAAACATACCTGAGGGCATGACTGGGTGAACCTCAACAGAGTGAATCCCAAAAGGAGACAGATTATGCAAGTCATCAGAGATGTCTTTGTAGCTGCACATGAAGAGATTGCTTCTCAGAACCATTCAAAAGGCTTCCCACATACTCACAACTATCTGAAGGCAATGCTGCATCTACATAGAGACTTCGCTCTAACTGATGTAAGATTTTTCTGCATAACTTAATCTTGAACAGAACTAAAGTATTTAGATATTAGAAAGTGTCTGTCAGTTAAATGGTACTTGTTGTTGTTGTTAAAAGAGCTAAAATAATGCATAATACTTTATTCATTACCTTAAATGTAATAATATATTACGTTCTTTATGGGTTTTTTTATTAGATTAAATAATTCCTGATAGTAGCATGAAAAAATGTTAATATATTCCTGCATGCCACACATGGGTTCCAGAAGAGATAGAAGAGAAAAAAGTAGTGTTTCACATAAACATGGATGCATATTCCCTAAAATATTTGCAGAAAAGGGCCTATAGAAGATAAGGTTGAAGTTTGATTTAAAATATAATTTTATTTATTTTGACCTGTTAAGAGCATGTAATTTTACCCTCAATGAAACTGCTGTAGGTCTTCAATTACTTCTAATTATTACAATTACATCCAAATTTCACCAGAAAAAAGTATTACTAGACAAAGTAGGGAAAGAAAGATAATCTTTCTACTTCCTCTTAGAGAGGAATACAGAAAGTCACTATATACCCATGATGATCTCTGCTTCATGCTGACTCCCATTTCTCTCATATGGATTGAGAGACTGGCTTTATATGTAAATTCATAACTGGAAGTACATTTTATACTATATTATGAAAAATTACGAAGAAATATCCTAATTTACTGCTTCATGCAACACTGCATTTCCATTCTGGTCTGTTTAGGTTCAGATCTCAACTTGTCTAGCAAACAGTCTTAAAAAAAATAATAAAGTATTAATGAATTGTTAGGCTGAAAATATAATTTTATTCCATCATTCCCTTACTCATCTAGTGTGTTACTTTGTTGCTGTATGAGGATGGGCTATTTTTTGGAATGTTAGTCAAGCATGCCATCATAACTTTGTGCAAAGCATGATGGCAAAAGCACTAGAAGTATATGATTATTTATTTATTTATTTATTCATATTTTACAGGAGAACACAATTAACAAAGCATCCGTTTAATTTAGCAGAAGAAATAAGTATAAACAATGTACTCACTAAGAGCGTTCTGCTCTTTTCATAAAGCAGAATTTTATTACTTTCTTTTGGTCCCAGTTATTTTCCACTTCTCAGTTCAGCATTATCTCTAGTGAGTCTCTCCTGAGGCTTGTTAGCTCATTGAAGTCCTAAATTCAGTGATTTCATTCAGATGCCTTTTTAATTATCTCTAGTTTCTTTGCAAGATTTTAAATCCATTGCTGTTTGTCAACTTACTTGTTATTACAGGAAGAGGGAGGCTTTAAACAAAGATGGTATCTTCATGTCAGGAGCAGACATATCTCGTATTCCTGAGAGCTGTTAAATAACTGTTGTGTTCACTTGGAAAATGAATGTACTTAATGCAGCAAAGGTAGCCTCATGAAAATATTCTGATAAAATCCAATAAACTTAGTATTTATGGAAGTTGATTTGCCATTTAGCTATGAAGTGTTATAATCATTAGTGAAAGAAGATGAACCATCATGAAATAAAATTAAATAGAGAATCATGTCCTATGTCTTATTACTATAGTATCTATTGCACTAAAATTGCACTGAAAATAAAAGAAATTGAGACAAAGTAATTTTTGCTTGATATAGTTTTTGTAGACACATTCCTTGTTCACTTGTAATATTCTGAATTTAAATGTTTTGTTGCAGAAATGGTAGCATATGAAAATTTTGAAAAAGCCTTCGCTGGCTTGTTACCTGTGTTGGCATCTGGGCCATGTTATCTGTTATAGGCTAAAACCTGGTCCTTCAAGCATGAACACACATAGATACATAGAACCTTATTCTTTGTAAAGATATATGGAGAAGATTACTTAAATTTCCCCATGTCCTTGTAAATGGATTGTTAAGACTAGTAAAATACAGCGTGGAAATATCTGGTGAAGAGAACAGAAATGTCCTGGATTTTAAAATTAATTTCCTAACATATCATTGCTCAAGACAAAAACATCTTCATTTTTAAGTGGCATTTTCTTTGCAAGTACTTCTGTACACATGCCTGCACTGGTTCCTGGCCTTCATAAAATATGACCTTTAATGTACAGATCTGGCTACTGAACACTCTAAATCCAGAGAGGAATGAGTGCACTGAAAGAATATCTCAGTAGGACATTATTGTATAACTGCCACAAAAAAAACCCCTTAGTGACAGAGAATATAATAAAAGTCCTATGAAAACTCTAGCTCAGTGACAGCTCCCAAGGTAAGGTGCTACATTAATTTTATTACTCTAACTACCCATATGTTAAGAAACATTACCAAGTAACAATAACTAAAACATTAAATTGTACATTCAACGCAGTGACATTTAAATGAGTGATAAAAATTGAGCAGTTACCAATGAAGTAATCAAATAATAAAACTAGACAACAAAAGGCAAGGTATTATTTGGCTACAAAGAAACTACAAATACTTCTATACACAATAGAAAATATAAATCACCAGCTCTACATTTAAATGCAACAGTCTCTCCAAGGCAGTGGTCACATCACCAAGCTTGACAGAGTTCAAGAAGTGTTTGGACAATGCTCTCAGGCACACGGTGTGACTCTTGGGAACGATCCTGTGCAGGGCCAAGTTTTGGACTCGATGATCCTTGCAGTCTCTTCCTACTTAGCATATTCTGTGATTCTGTGAAAAAAAAGAGCTACAAACACCTCAAACAAAAAGAAAATGCTCTGATCTGAAAGACATAGAGTAAGTCTTTATGCTATAAAATTACCCAAAATATCACTGGTGATACTGTATTTACAAATTCATTATATATCTATATAATTTTATCTCTAGTGAAATATTTAAGAGAGAAAAGATATCTGACTGTCTGTTGATCCTTGATCTCTTGCAGCTCTCAGAATTATTACTAGATGTAAATTTACTATTACTAGAAGTAAATCTATCATGNAATAAATACTCATACTGACTTCAAAAATTTTCTTAATAGATATAGAAGTAAATCTATTATGAAAAAATTGCTGTGTCTGTTTGAAATTCTTTCATAAAAACTTACCAGGTTTAGGAAAGCTTGTAACTGATTTATTCCAGTGAAATTGTCTGCTCATTCACTCTGCTGTCAGTCTACTTTTGATACTGATAAATGTACTGTTTTCCAAGTGCTGAATCATTCATTAATATCAATTCCTTTTCCAAGAGAAATCATTTTACAGGTTTCAATGTTTTTATTGTTATTATTGCTGCCAAATATAATGCAATCTTAAAAAGAAATATAAATCCTTTACACAAGGCAGCTTAAATCAAGTGTTAGAAATTGTGAAATGCTTATTTCCACATTGCCTGACACTAAACTTTCAATGTTCACTTCTAAAACTATTCCCTTAGGATGTATTGAATTGCAAAATCCATGAACTTGTAAGTTGTTTGCAGTTTATTTCAGTAGCTTTCTTGGTAGCATTATCATTTGTAACTTCATTGCTATCCTTACAACCACTGTTTCCAAATCCCAGGTGCACAGTAAACGCATTGACTTTTGCAAAGTTCTTATGATCCCAATAATCATGCCAGAATATTTCTTCCTCTTCTTACGTCTTCATGTTTATTTAATTATTTATTGATTTTTTTTACCAACACCTTAAGCTTTAGGTTTGTTAGACATTCAACCTCAAAAGTAAAACTCCTTTCCAAAAAGCTATAGGATATATTTGCTATTTGACAACTGTGAAAATATGAAGAAAATTTACTGAAGTCAATAACGTGTAATTACTACAGAGATCAGAATCACGTTCACAATTTGAGGTATGATGCTGCACAATCATTTAAATTTCCAATGTAAATGACTTTTTTTGTTGAACTTGTGAGTTTCCTGGAATGTATCCTTTCTGTTTCGCTGATAGACTCATGTATGTTGAACTTTTCCTAGTGCAATTGTAATTTGGTTGTTCATTATTTTAGCAGATGTAAGTCTCCAAATCTACCAATACATAATTCTCTTCCTGGAAAATATTTTTAATGTTTTAGCAGTAATAGGTACCTAAGTATTTGTAATGAAACCTATGAAACCATGTGACATTTTCCAAAGTAAACAACAGTGTGTCATTCCTTCTCTTCCCCCCACGTACACATTTTTTGATTAAACTACTTTTATACTCCCTATAACCATCTTTCAATATCAAATGAGACAGGAATTAAATAAACTTCTTAAAATAGCTATTTTAATGGATTATATGTTTTCCTTTTAGTCTTAACATTTATGACTTCTTTTGATCTTTTTTGTAACTCCAAATAGTCATATTTCTGGTTTGAGAAACCAAATCATAAAACCTTGCGAAGTTGACAGGTACCGTGGTACCTAGATAAAAAATGTCTTTTCAGTTTTGTTATGGAATTGCATTGTTTTTTCATATTTTGACAAAACAATTTAGAAGCCATGTCTGTGGTCAGACATAAGAACTGAGAAGTTCAGACAGTCCTATCTCCGTATCTCCTTCTTTGTTCTCATCCTCTTTGAACTAACCGTGTTAGTGCACATACTCGTGTTCTAATAGAATCCCAGTAGAGCCTCAAGGTAAGAGGAGAAGAGGCCAGAAATCTTTTCCACTCCACACCAATGGAGTTGACTCAGGAGGACGTAGAACTGTTTCTTCCTAAAGGGAACTTTCCCTTTTCCTGGAACTCCATGCAAATCTCATGGAAAAGTAGATTCTGTATCTTTGCAACTAACTTTGGCTCACCTCCACAACTATATTCTGTATAAACCATCCAGAAGGCAAGAGGATGTACGTGGAAATCAAAGCAGCATAATAACTGCTAGCAAAGGAATGTTTGGTGTCAAAACTAGCATTTCAGAAATAATCTATTATACCAACCCAACATCAATTTTACCAGAGCTATGTTTCCAAATATTTAACTTTCAGTTAAATTTTGGTTCTATATTATTTGAAATATGGTCTTTTTCTTTTCTTTTTTTAAAGTTAACAGTGAAAAGTAGCAACATACCTGAAGTGATTCATCTTGCAAGCCTTTCTTACATTAATCATCCCCACTCTGTGCATAGTTTCAAT
This sequence comes from Thryothorus ludovicianus, assembly GCA_013397245.1. NCBI lineage: Eukaryota > Metazoa > Chordata > Aves > Passeriformes > Certhiidae > Thryothorus > Thryothorus ludovicianus. The sequence continues at coordinate 124,596 of VZTB01000284.1, forward strand.
GGTTTCTGTGGGCCTTGTTACATGAATGACATTTTCAGGATCTATTTCCCTATGATGGTATTAATATTATTTCTTATTAGGGAATAATTGACATTGTCTTGAGATGGTTTGATTTCATGAATTTTCAAACATTAAAAATTAATTTTAAACAGGACTTTTTTTTTAATTAACCTTTTAAATTTTTTTTGAGTATTGTTTACCTGAAAAAGTAGAATAAGGCATGGAGTTTCCTACAGTTCAGTAAGTTAATGATGTTTATCACCATTTCTATTACACAGAATTTTGTGTAGCTTGATATACATATTGAGAGCTGGTGGAAAAAGTTGCCTAACAAAAGAAACCAAAACAAATAAAATAGATTCTGTGCAGTCTTCTCAGGTGTTTAAACTCACAATATAATGCCTTGAGAGGAAAGAGGTAAGAACCACAAGGTAAGAACTACACTGGCATCCTTGTACAGGCCATGAACTCAGGAGTCGGACTCGATCCATTGGGTCCCTTTCAACCCAGAATATTCTGTGATTCTGTGATGGAGGTTGCTACTTCACTTGTTTAAGAATGGCTTTGATGACTATCACATGTTTAGTTGCACTGTGATTCATTTCTTTATGCTACTGGAGAACAGTTTCACTATAGCCAAAGCAGAATGTAAAAACACACATTAAAAGACCCCAAGTATTTTTTCAGTCTCTTCATTCTTACTCTCTGCCTTAATGTAGCTGGAATTATACAGAGAAGTAATAAATTTGATTACAAAATTCAGAAACATCTTTATTTTTTCAAAAATAATGCAAAACTTACAGAACATTTTCTATTGATGGGTTGTTGAAATTCAAAAAGCCATTCTTGTTTAAAATGGCTTCTGAAAAGTTAACTGATAGTAAAACTTCTGAGTTCTGGAGGGATTCCTCTTAGTTATAAACTTCTGTATTTGGCTTGAATACTGTACGATTTTCCACACTGTGTTTTCCTATATTTACTAGGATAGAATAGAAATTTCAGGTGGAAAGAACCTACAATGATCATCTAGTCCACCTTCCTGACCACTCAGTATTATTGTTCTCCAATCCAGTGCTGTAGTCTTCTCTAATGAAGATACAAACATGAAAAACTACTTCTATATTAATCTGGAATCTTTCGTTTCTGTTCATGTGTAGGAGGTATGTCATTAAGCCACCAAGGAACCCTAGACAGCTCTAAATGTAAGATCAGAAGAACCCTCTGTGTGTAGTGTTGCATAGCAAAAGAATGTCCTTTTGTCAAGGAACTATCACCTTTCTACACAAAAATATCCTAGGAAGTAATTATAGAGGAGGCTTAGTCCAAATATCTAAAATAATAGCAAATAATATCCTTGACTGTGCAACTAATGAGAATAAATAAGGCAAATGGCATATTTAAGTGGAGATATAAAATACATGAAAAAATATTTCAAGTAGTGTAAAATAGTGGAGTAATTGAAAAGCCAAAATAAGCTCTACTATAACAACTGAAGTTGGTCTTTTTGGTTGGGTTTTGAGATTTTGCTCTCAAGACAGTTGGCAGCTAATTTCATAGTATATTACTTTATATCTACATCAATCCTGTTGATTAAAATGAAAACACAAACTTGAGTTGACAAAGTAGAATTATCAAGTAACTTCCAGAAAGAGTGCAAGACTAGTTAGTAATAATATTTCTAAGTCATTTTAATTTTCTTATTTTCTTACATTTTCCATAGCCATACCAAAACTTTATTATTAAAAGAAGCATTAAAGCATTTAGTCGCAGTGCCCATTTCTTCAGACATCTGGCATGAGTCATTCACACAAGTTCTCTCATACAGAGTCAGTTTGTTTGCTGTTGCTGAGCAATTAGGTTGTTCTCTCTGATCCATGCTCACTCACAACAAAGGAGTCCCACTAGAATTCAGTGAACATGCCCATTTAAGCACAAGGTCTCTGGTGTCAGCTGGTGAGTTGCTATCACATTAATGAGTTAAAACTCAGCTACACTCTCAGTAATAGCCAAAGGGCATGCAGTGCCAGCTGAAAGGTGGAGAAATAAGTGATTGCACGCAGGAGACATAAAGCTCAACTTTGTCATTGCCTAATTCTAGGACACTGGGATATCTTCCAAGGGCTAAAATGACTTTTTGAATTAATCCACATAATGGCCTCTTAGTTGTCTTTGCCTCTCCTTGGGCTGTACCTGCTAAGCTGTCCATTTCCTGAAAGTGTTAGAGAAGCATTTAACCTGGTCTTTGTACCTATAAAATAGGTATAATAGATGTATAATTTTGTAAAGAATTTTTTGTGGATTTTGTATGAAAAACATGTGAATTTGAACAAAACACATGACTTTGAAAATGTTACTGGGTTGGCAATTTGACCCCTGCTGCATTTTTTCTTTTCTTAAACTAAAAATTTTATCAGAGTTTAGAAGGGACATATGACTTAAATTTATGTTTTATACACAATTCCACATATTAGAAACTCACAAAAATACTTTTTTTACTCTTAGATAACTAAAATAGCAATTTTTTCTTTCACTGAGAAAATTACTCCAAACAGCTCCTATTAAAAAAATGACTTAAATGCAGAAAATAAAAAGAAGGAATTGTAGATATATTTGCATGCACGAAATTCAACAAGTCTTGAAATGAAGGTAAGCAAAGATGAAATTTTAAGTAAAACTCAAACATCAGGAATAAATGTACTTTTACAGATATTTAATATGTGCTGTTTTCATGAATAGTTGTGATGTGAAAATGGAGAATTTGATGTTACAGTGTGATGTAATGAAGACATAAAATAGAAAAGAAGATTCAAGAAAAACAGCATCTTGCTATGATCATTAGGTATGAGAAAGCAAAATAAACATCAAAATATGATCCTTAAAAGATAGGCAGTAATCTTTCTATAAGAAAAAATGTACTTTGAATTTATGTTCATATGGTATAATATACACTTGTCTCTCCAGCTTTTGTGTATTTGCAGTATGTTGAATGAGGGAGGAATACATACATATCTACATAAAAACACTTATTCAAAATGTCTTGAAGTTTTCTTCAAAAAACATAACGAAAATTATCAAATTGTGCCTGTATTGAGGTGATGAAAGAGGAAAATAGGCATGTAAATAAGCATATTTTCAGCAGGTAAATTTGTTAAAGACAATAGCACTGAAAAGAAAGGAGTATTTGAGTCATGTGTACTATAGTCTAGAACTACTCTTCTGTGTAACATATACTGTTGAAACAATACCATGTTTCATGAGAGAGATGATGGCTAAATAGATACACTGGTTACATTCACTATCCATCTGAATGGTTCAGAGTTTTGTGTTTGAGAAAATGTGTCTGTGTGCCAGCTTATTTCTCCTTCACTCCAACTGCTTTTGGATCTGTGAACTTTTTTTAAGTTTATTATCAGGATCCACAGTTAAACAAGTTATTGGAAAGTGGTGCTTGTCAGCTTTCATACTGTACAGTATGAAAAGGAAGAATTATTAAATTTCCTGTCAAATACTAAAGACTAAAAGCAAGTATATTTAATGATTCAATATATAACAGAGAGAAAAAAAGCCAGAAAAGATGTTTCTTGCATTTGACAGATATATTAATTGTTGCAATTTTTCTTTCTTACTATTATTATAATTATTCCTACTGGGTTTGATACTGGATAAAAAAAGGGGTTGCAAAACCAAATGCTTTCAGTGTGAACTTGGGATGGAATGTTATGCATGTATGGAAAATGAAAGTTGCTTAAACTCTGAAAAACCCCAGCCACACACAGAGCATCATGCAGTGCCATAATACTCACTCAAGCAAGTAGAGGGAGAGCAGTTTGCAGCATCTGAATGAATAAAGATATTACTGTCAGTTTTTAATGACAACAGAAACTAATTGCTCTATATAGTTTCACACTACAGACTTCATCATATGAACTATGTGGATAGAAGTAGGGTACTGCTTAACATAACTTACCACAAACTGTGTATAACAAGTGAATGCTTCTCAACTGAAAACTAATAAATATCCCCAGGCAAATGCGCTGTTCATATAGCAGCAATTAAGCTCACCATAGGAATAATAACCAAGTAGAAAACAAGCAGAAATTTTAATTAAGCACTTGAATAAAGCTTAGCCTAAATGTAGAGTTCTCAAAAACACTGGCCAAATTCCCTTCCTGTTAACATATAACGAAAATTTGCCACAGTCTTCAGCGAAGATGGAATTAAGACATTATTACTTTTGGGAGATTTACCTCTAAATGACTACTGTTTCTTCTACTAATAGTTTGGATATCATTGCAGTTAAAAGAAGAAAAATATTTGGTACGTGAGTTAAATTCTATTTACATTAAACTATAACATTGTTTCACTACCAGTATAGATTAAATATTTTTATGCAAAATATTAAATGTTTACAGCACATTAATTTGTGACTGATCAATCCAAATACCAAGGAATCTGAAGGATAAAACTGTCCAGAGGATAGAGATGTCAAATATAGAGCTGTAAAATATGTGATGTTTAACTAAGGATCCACTGCCAGAATTTTTGTTTTATGACCAGTCTGGAAATGGAGATCTGTGTTACTGTTGTTTGTTTTAGTTGCTGTTTGCTGGTGCTGTTGTTGTCATCTAAGAAGCAGATTATTTATAATGAATTGTTTAAATATCAGGTTTTACAAATACTGATGGGAGTTTTTGGGAAAACTAGTATATCTGTGTAATTCTTCTAACTCTCTTGTCAGTGGGCAAATAATACTACTATGAAGACTTTCCCATTTCTTCACATGATAAATATTATTCAACAATATAAGAAATGACACAAAAAAGATATGCTAATTATTTATTTAGTAATAGTCTCTGATAAAATTTTATATAAAACACCCCAAAGGAAAATGAAAACAACACTTTTCAATGACCAGTTTATATGATTGCTACTAGTACCTAGTCAGAATGTTTCTTACAGCAAAGCTGCCACTCTGACATGTAAAAAGCAACAAGAATATTCTATTAATGGTTCTGCTACAATCACCCTGAAATTTGTTACAAAAGATCTCTCTCAAGAAGGCCATTAATATTTTCACTTAGTCTAGAAAGAGCTGCCTATCTACTTGCCCACTTTCACATCAAAATAGCAATTAGCACTAAGAAAAGATACATATGAGGGATGGATTCTGCTCGAAGAATCACAAAATGAGACACTACTGAGATACTGGAAATAAAGTCAAGATGAAAGATGTTTTAAAAATGTAAGTTATTTGTTATCATCATTTATTTGAATTATTTTGTCCAATGATTTGTGTTTCATAACCCTCTAGGAGAAATTATCTGAAAAATTAGAAGCTATGAGCTGAGAACTTATCTTCAGGAAATTCATTAAAAGAATAAAATCTGACATAGTATTAAATATAATGTTTACCTAGCTATAGTATAAATTAATTGATTCATAATTGATAAACATCCATCCTATCCACAACTGTCTCCCAAAACCTAGGCAATAGAACCTATTTGATTGCAGAGAGAAAATAATGATGACAGATTAACAGATCAAGGTAATCTCTTTTAATAACTTTTCAGGCTTCAGTAAAACCTTTAAATTCTCCAAATGGCCACCATTAGTAATTATGAATTCCACTCATAATATTGAACTAGGAAAATTTCAATCCCTAAACTGAAAAAAGTGATATATTAATAAAAATTTAAAAGGAGTTTTCCCTTCTAAATCCTACCAATACATATGTAAAGATTGAAAAACCACTAATATTTCCATGATGTTTCCAAAACTGTTGTGTTTCTAACTCCCAAAATCAACATAAATAACTTAGAAGTCCTAATTTTCTTAAGAGTTGGTAAGCTCTCAAGTCGTCTATACTGTTATACTTTTAGCATCCTGTGAAGAATTGTGCATACAAGGACTTCAGATTTTATGAGGTTATTCATCCTGGAGAAGATCCCAAGATGATGTTACAGTAACATTCTAGTAACTTAAAGTGGCTGACAAGAGAGTTGTGAAGGGACTTTTTACAAGGATACAAGTAATGGGACACAGGGGAATGGATTTAAACTGAAAGGAGTTTAGATTAGATATTAGGAAGAAATTCTTTATTGTGATGGTGGAGAGACACTGGAACATGTTCCTCAGAGAAACTGTGGATGCCCCATCCCTGGACTGCTCAAGGCCAGGCTGGACAGGGCTTTGAGCAGCCCAGTCTAGTGGAAGGTGTCCCTGCCCATGGGAGGGACAGAATTAGATGATTGTTAGGGTCCCTTCCAAACTAAACAAACACATTCTGTGATAACAAAGGGCAAAACAATTTAGATATCTTCCCTTACCAGTTTTTTAATATTGTTTGCTGGCTTTTCTATTGCTCAAAAACTCTATCCTTCTTTGAAAAAATGTACTAATATGAATGACCAAGAATCATGTCTCTGCTTTGGAAATAGACATCCAAGTGGCTTTTTAGTTCTGTTTCCTATTTTGCTTTTATGTAACTGGGAATTCAGTTTTATTGTTTTTATCAGAGGAAGAAAATGATGCCTAGAATAGACATCAGTGTGTACCTACAGTGAGGTACATGGCACTTCTGCAATCATTAAGAAGATGATTTACAGTTAACTTCCCAGATTCCATCGCAATTATTTGCGATGGAATCTGAGAATTAATGTCTATTCTCATAATAATTAGACATATCACAGAGAACTTTTGGGTTTTGTTTGGTTTGTTTTTTAAAATTATTTAACTGATTTTTGAAGAAATTATTAGAGTAAAATTTATAGGCTTCACAATCAGAGTGTAAACTACCTCAATGAATGCATTGAAAAAGCTCTATATGTAACAAAAACAAATATGTTTTTTGTATCTGCCTCTGAAAAAACTCCCCAAATAGTAAGAGGCATTCCTTTTATATCACACACAGTAAAAAGAAAACCAAACAAAAAGAACTCAGCTCCTTCCCTTACTCACTCATATATTCATGTACTACAAATTTAGCTTCATTTTCCCAAACATTTCATATTGATTAGCTCATTCTTTCCTTTGGACTTGCTACTTTTGGGCCAGACATGTATAATTGTACTAGGTTTGCATGGCAGGGTGTTGGTAGACACAGGGGCAGGGGAATGCTTTTTGTGAGAAGCTGCCAGAAGCTTCCCCTACATCTATCAAGGCCAATGCCAGCCAGCTCCAAGGTGGACCTGACTCAGGCCAAGGCCGAGCCATTCAGCAATGGGGGTAGCTGCTCTGGGATAATGGGCTCAAGAAGAGGGAGAAATCCCAGAGCAGTTGCAGCTGGAGTGAGCACAGACAAGAAACAGCTCTGATGATACCAAGGGTGCTGAATAAGGAGCAGGAGGAAGGCTCCAGGTTCGTGGGGAAGAGGGATCTACCTGCCGCCTCTGGAAGACCCAACATCAGAGCAGGTAGATGCTTAAAGGAGTTTGTGACCCTGTGGGAAACTCATGTTGGAGCAGGTTCCTGTCAGGACCTACAGCCTTGTGGAGACAGGACTCTACAGTGGATTTGAGTTTTATTTTGCACTATTACACTCTTATATGATTGGTTACAAATTAAATCAAATACACCAAGCTGAGTTGGTTTTGCCCATGACAATAATTGTTGAGTGATCTCTCCTTGCCCATATCTTGACCCATGAGCCTTTTGTTACAATTCATCTCCCAGCTGAGTAGAGCAGTGACTGGGCAGACCTCAGGCCTTGGAAGCACCACTGCCTGTGGGCCTGGATCTTCAGTCCATGCCTGACATGTTTTGGCATGTACATGACTCTAGCTCTGTCTTAGCTCTGCATGTGGCGGGCTAGAGACCTTTTTGGTCTGAGCCTTGACCTGTGGATTAGACTTCTTGACCTGGCCTCAGTGTTGTTCCATCATTGTAGACATGCCTGGCAATAGCTGGGTTATTTCTGATACTACTTACCTCTGCTGGACTTAAGCCTGAAATGTGGCTTGACTTCATGACTTGACCCAGACCTGCACCATCACCACAAATATGTATGATCTGAACTCTGGCCTGTCTCCATCTGCCACTCCTCATGCTGCCCAGCTTACCTCACCCATTTACTGTGCCATAAGGTCATTGTGGTTTGGGTCCTGACCCTTCCTACCTTGTGCCTGCTCTCAGCTCCCAGTCTCTTTCTGAACACAGAAGCACTGTCAGTAGCTAGAGAGAAATTATTATTCCTTTCAACTCACTCCTTAGAATATCATACTTAAAGCATGGTGACCAGATCACCAAAGAAACCACAGTAAAAGACCAAGCAGACAAAGGAGTCTCCATGCCACCACATCCCTAAATTATTATTCTGTACTCTGATATATTTTAGGAGATTCTGCTTATAACAAACACCCCTTATGAAAACATAAACTTGCCAGATAAATTATGAGACTACTGTCTTGTTTTTCATATCATGACCCCCCCCAGTGTGGGCTGCATGCATCTCAACCATTGCTTGTGGAGGCATACTGTGTGTGATATGATATGATATATGCCAGAATAATGTTGAAGGATTGTTGCAAACAGAGAGAATGAAACCTTATCCATCCCTAAGATGTGGCAGATTTACAGGGAGAAGATTGTGAAGCCAGCTATCCTTTCAGTTCATTTCCTTGGGAGAAGTAATTTTGTTTTATTCAGATGGGACCTTCGGATCCAAGGAGAATAGAGACAGTTTGGACATACTGGAGAAAAACAGGGAATGAGCCAAACTATCAGTGTGGGAAAAGCAATGAGACACTGCTTCAAAATGTAACATTTATGCAGAACAAGACATTATAAATTGGAAAGCAAAAGGCAAAGAACCACTAGACATTCATTTCTTGATCCAGGTGGCAGACCCATGAATGACGGGTCTACATTTTTAGTATAGTGTGATGAATTAGGGGGATACATTACAAAGGTACATGATAATATATGATTTTATTTTGCTTTTAAAATAGTGTACTGTGTGTAGTGGAACTGTTTTTTTTCAAAAAGAAATGGTAAATATTCTGGGACTTGCTGGCCCAACTTTCTCTGCACCTGTGTCTTATCCTCTGCGTTAGCTATAAGAGTAAGGATTTTTTCCATTTTACCTCAATATGTTTGCCTACTTCCTATCGTCACATTACATGTCCAAATTACCCCAGATTTATCTAGCAATATACCAATTTTTGATATAGAATCATGCCTGTCAAATTTAACGGGGATGGTCTCTTCACTTACACATGGCTAAAAGAAAAGATTCAAGAGTTGACATATGACAAGGTTTGTTTCAAGCATTAAGGAGCATCTTGACAATAACTATAATTAAAGTTGCCACAGCTTTGACCTGATTAAACACTGAACAATACAGCTGCCACTCTTTGACTACCTTAGGCCGGTAGAGTATCTGATGATATATAATATCTTTTGGCAGCCAAGTTAATTATAACATAGTTGACTGCATTTCTTTGGAGGGAAAATATTTAAAGAAATTAGTGGGAGAGTAACTGTAATGAAAGCTGTCAGAGTAATTCGAAATATTGCTAACAAATATACCTGATGTCTGTTAAGTATCAACTTTTTGCATATTATTATATATTTTTAACCTTTTTTACAATTATATAAAAACTTGACTTCGCATGTACGCACATTTAAGCATACAAAAGTTTCCAATGTCAAAGCTTATATTGTTTCCTGAAAGATTCATGTGAGATGATAGCTGAGATAGCCAGGCATTCAGGGGTTTGGATGATAATTAATGGGAACTGAACATTCAAATCTCCTAGGTGGCACAGGAAATCATAACAAATGTGTTTATTTCAGCCCTCTGTATCAAGATGCTGACATTGGTGTTCCAAATCCATTTCTAACACTGATATATGAACAGCTGCATGGATGAGGTATGTACAAAGCAATTAGATGCAAGTAGCACTAATGACTATCCCTGTAATGTGTGTGGCACTTTTGCTGAAACACTGAAAACTTAGGAAACATACATCACACCTAAGTATGGCCAGCAAAGGTTTTTAATACATGCTGATGAGAAGCAGATTAAGAAGGATCTCCTCCTTGTCACTGCATCTATAAGAGATAAATAGATGCAGTACTTTGTGAAATATAAAATATCTTCCATATAGCTTTCATAAACAAGAGCTTAACCTACAGCTTCATATGTACTTAATGGAAAGTGCCCTGTAGCATAGATTCATTCACTTAGTCTCTTAAATTATTATTACAGGGAACTTTAGTGAAGTATGCATAATTTTTATTAACATCCTTTTATTTGTATTTCTGCACCTGATTAAATTTTTGGAATATCTCAAACTTGGAAAGAAAACCTTCATGACAAATATTTCTACCATCTTTCTTGAAAAGCAAGAAAATCTTTTAGAAGTGATTTATAAGTCACCTCAAAATTCTCACACAGTTCATTCAAATCCTTTCTGGAATAATTTTTGTGCACAAGACCAAAAAATGCTGCTTTGTACTTGGAATAGATGAGCCTTTTAGAATGACTACACTCTACACTTTCTTTGTACAGGCATAAATGATAGCCCAAACAGACAGGCAATGGAGGCTCAAGATTTTTGTAGACAATGCTCCTTTGCTTTCTAAAGAGTTGATGCACATTTTTATAATGTTTACATTTTGCAGCTCTCAGCTTGTTAAGCTGAGGTGAAGCTGATAAAAGTAGTTATTTTTGTCTTCTTGGACATATGAATTTTTTATTTATGAAAAAATTACATGCAATGAAAAGACAAAGGAATGTGTGAAAAATTCTGCACTTTTGGACTATAGGACAGCATAATGTGTTATCTACAATGTTTCACAAAGTTCTTTCACTTTTATAACAACTTTAGTTACAAGAGGATATTAGTTCTGTAGAGTTATTTATTACTTCTCCATCATGATACACCATTGTATTCAACTGGTCATTTTTACATTTATTTCAATTAAATGTGAAAAAAATATTTGTTGTCTTCCTCCTGAAACCCTAATTAGGAGCAAACTTATCATAGTCACAGTCATATGATATTATCAACAGTATATGTTACACAGAAAATGTACTCTATACCAGTATCTTAAAACTATATATCAGCTTTGAGATCCGTGTGTCTTCCTCAACTGATTTTAGTTCAGTGCCACTATGATATTATAGCATACATTCTTCCATTTCCTTTCACCTCACAGCCTTGTTTTCATAGAAGCTGAAAACAGGATTGATGGGGCAGAGTCTTCCCCAGAACTTGTTGTGTTTCATACCAGTGTACATCTATGCTTGGAATATAACATTGGGAAAAAGTATTCCAATATCCAAATTGTTGCTTGTGATTCCTCCCTTTTGTAATTACTGCCATCTAGTTTAAGTCCAAATTCATCAGAAATGTGGAAACACATAAGTCCTCCCAGATATTCAATAAACTGCAAATGCTGTAGCCTCAGTGATGTAGAGGAATTGAGCACAAAAAGACACACGGATGATCCCAACAGGTAGAGCAATATGTGTAATATAGGAAATTCAATACCCAGAAGGCTTTTGTCTATTTGACTTGGAGTCAAAATCCTTTCTTACTCAACATTGTTTGGTAGAGAAGTTCAAACAATGGGCTCAGTAAATTATGAATACATTTAATTTGTATCTCTCCCAAGTTCTAGTCATGAGACCTGTTTGATTCACATTTTATAAAGGTCTTAAGTATCCTAGTAGTAAAGCAGACTGAAGAATTCCTGCACTATCACTGGCAAAGGCAGCCATGGCTCACAGAGTAGCTGTGTCACACCTTGCTGGCTAGCAGAACTAGAGATTACCAGTGTCCTACCTATCAGATCTAAATAAAAATTAATAAAGTTCCATAAAATTAATTATCCAGCAGATTTTATTAACAGTTAACTAAGGAATTTGGATTAGTGGAGATTAAAATTGATTGCAAAATTGTAAGAAGTGGCTATTTTTAAGAAAGCTGCCTCAGCTGAGACCACCTGAGGCTGCAGCCTGAAGAAAACAAGAAGAAATGCTAAATAGTTAAGTGAAACTTTACTGCATTTTCTAATTGTGCGTCTGTGCCTAATAAAGAAGACATCCTGAAACCTCATTAGAAGATATAACAATACATATTGGGTTCAATATAGGAAATTTGCAGTAGCTGGCAATAGTAAGACATTTATTTCTGATATCTAATGGACCCACAACAATGACAGAACAATTAATAAACTGAATGTAATATCTAAGATCTCTCACTTTTAGAGTGAACCCTGAATTTTAATATTGTTGTCAATTCCACTGGATTTTGGTTACTTCCAGCAAGAGGGAACTATCTGGTTCTAGAAGAAAATAAGCAACAACATATTACAATTTTAATTGGTTTATTTTCAAATATATTAATGATGATTTTTATGATGTTGCCTGCAAAGTCTATCACAAAATTTATCTTTCAAATTTATATGAAATTATTTTTCCCACTTTGATAAATGGATAAATGCTATTTATCAGAATCACAGAATTTTCCTATTGCCAAATATTAAAAAATTGAAATATTATTCTGCTACAACAAATAAATTACTGTTTCAGCTTTTACAATTTAATTTAAAATACAAAGGAACATTATGTGAAAATAATGTATAAGGTAGGAATAGTTTTCTGCCTTGCCTTCTATTTCTTCCAAATTTCGTGAAAGAAAAGGTTTCCATCTTTCTTAGAAATTACCTATTTTTCTTAGAAGTTATTTGTTTTCATTTGGACAGAAAAACTGTGCAGTTCCTCCAAAATCTATCTTTCTATGAGCTTCCAAAACTACTTTCTCAGGCCATGAAGCAAGACTGAGTTACAGCGAAGTCTGCAACAAGGTCAGTTATTAAAGTGCTTTGCTTTCACAGAGGAAATGGATGTTACAAGATATTCTGATTCAGTGTCATGTGAATTTGCATTGGTTTGTCTTCTAAAACTATTCACTTTTTTTACCTGTTCTAGGTAGCATCTCTTGACATGGTCTCACACACTTGGTTACTGTACAGCAAAGTTTGACATTGAAAAGAGGACTAATCATAAAAATAATCTACAGATAGAAAGTGAGAGGGATTTTGTCTTTAATAGTTGCAGAAAGAGGATCAGAATTGCTGGCTGCCTACAGCACTCTTCTAGATTAAATTTTTTGCCTGCAATAGCTTTTATAACATAAGACTGACCATTGCAGTCGCTATTTACTTCATTGCTAGTCTAATGGTGGTGTTATCATGTTTTTCTCCTGTTTTTGAAATAACAGTGGAAATAAAAATAAGTAAGTTTAATGTAGATAGCAAAATAGTTTTTTTATTTTTTTTTAAATTATTTTCTACAGAAACTTGATGAACTCTGGACAGTTATCTGCTGCTTAAAACACATGGGTCATAGTTTTAGGGAGATCTGTACTCAAATATCTCTGTTTTCAGGCTGAAAAGACCCATGTCAAATAAAGTTATATCTCCAATAAGTGGGGAAAAGTACTGCATTTTATGTCTCATTTAAACATATATTTAGAAATAATTTTTTTTGTGAATAAGATTTATTCCTTATTTTTTGTGCTAAATTCTTAGAAACTGAGTAACTCTAGAAAATAGCTTCTTTAAATATTAATTTAATTAAAATAATCAGTCTAACAGTATTCCAGAATAGTTTTCTATACTTGTTGAGAAAGTAAATAATAATAAACAAGAAAGCTATTTAAATGGAACAAGTCCAGAATTATATCTGTAGATTTAAAACAAGAAGCAAAAATGCAAACTATCAAAATTTTCATGTATAAGACATTTTGCAATAT
>VZTB01000285.1:0-34299 GCA_013397245.1 Thryothorus ludovicianus
CGTTGGAGGCGGGGGTTGCCCTCACGGCCGCGCCGCCTCCGTGAGGGGGCGAGCCGCGATGGTGGCGCCCGCCCCGGGCTGTGCCGCCCGCCCAGGGCTGACGCGTGGGCGGAACGCGATCGTGTCACCTGCCCGGAGTGAGCTCCTGGGCCCGGAGCTTCCCCGCGTTCCCCCTGCGCCGCCCGGGAGGCGCCTCTCCGTCCCAACATGGCGGGTGCTGCCTCTTCATAGCCCCATAAGCTGTCAGCGCTGCTCGGGCGCGGACGGGCCGTGGAGGAGCTGCTGGCGTGGTGCACAATTACCTGTGCTTAAGGTGCAGGTAGTTCAGTGTACCTGTACCCGCCACAAACATTGCTGTCAGAGCGGGATAAAGAATTGCTTAAAAACCAGTTAAATTTCTCTAAAATGTTAAATGAGGCGAAAATACCAATTCAGTTATCTGAGGAGGTGAGGGATTGAATGCGCTTAAGCACGGGGGTGAGGAGCAAGTGCTTTAACCCTTGTAGAGTTGGGAAAATGTGCCCGCTTCCAAAAGGATGGCTCGACAAGGGTTGCGGCAGTTTTACCTATGAATTCCCATTGTCATTTCTTCTTTTCAGGCTCCGAGTTGTTGGTGCCCAAAGCCCAGCAGGCTGCAGTGCCTTCACCTGCCGGCAGCGAATTCCCGCCCCTGGCAGAGCCATCAGCGCATCAAACCCCGCCACACGCCTGCTTGGTTCACTACACGAGAGCTAAAACGAGCACTTTTTTTTGTTTGATCTTTTTTTTGTTCCAGAAAATGCTGTATTTGTTTCACAGGAAGAGGTTAGCCTTATTTGATCAGAACTTGTGGATGCCTGAGCCAGGATCCTGTCTGCTACAGCACACTGCCTCAGACACTCCAGAGAAAAGTCTCAGCACCTTACACTCAGGGGATGTGTTTATTCTGTCCCTTTCCTTTCAGCACAAAAACTTGAATTTTTCCTCCACCAGCCCCTTCTACTAATTAGAGCCATTGTTTTTTCTTAGCTGACTCAATTTTATGACTATTTTCATATTGCCTGTTGTTACTGAAGTGTACAGGATGGCATTAAACACATCAGTGTTTAGGTCAGCCTAAGACTGGACTAAACAACTTGAATAATAACTGCTACAGGCAGCATCTGCTGTTTTTTGGCTGTTCTTTCAGATACTTACTTTAATTTTCTATTACTGATTCTACTCTGCCTCACAGAGGTTAAAATTGTAGTGATGACATGGATGGTATTTACATAACTATTTCCCCTTCTAGTGTTCTTAAGAACTGATAAAGACTCGAGAGTGGACTTGGATTTCTGGAAACCTATTACTGTTTCCTTCACCAAAGGTTCTTAAAGAGATTTGGTTGCCATGGAAGATTAACATAAATCCTTATTAAAAATAGAAGAAGGAATAAAAGGTTTCTACAGTAAAATTCCCCAGAGCTCTGTGCTGGGATTTGTACTCTTTAACATGCTCATGTTAGGTTTTTTAGTATTTTTTTTCTCTCTTTTTTTGATTTCTAGTATCTTTTGTTTATTTTATTCCTCTTTACTTTGTAGTTTCCATAATTCTCAGTCCTTTCCTGAGGGTTGATCCTCACTCAGAAGCATCCAGAGATGATTATTCCTAAGGGCAGGCAGTGCTGGAAGGGTGACCCAGACTGGCTGGGGCAAGGAGTGAGGCTGAGATCCGTGTGAAAGCAAGGCAGGCTGTGCAGGTCGGGTAATCTGGGATTATGTCAGGAGGGATCAGCTCACCTGTGTGCTCCTGGCTGCTGCATGCAGCTCAAACCTGCTGAGTGCTCCCCCAGACAGAGCAGTGTCAGCACTGCAAGGGTTTGGCTGCATCTGCAGAGGGATAAAATCAGCTCCACACAGGAATCTGCCCAGTTTTTACACCTCTCAAGTCACAGCTAAGCAAGGGCACATCAGAAACTCCCCAGAGCTGGGCAGCTGTGCCTGGAGCTCAGAAGGGGGACAAAGGGAGCTCTGTGCCTTCGGCAGGGTAAGGTGGGTTGGGTTTGTTTCTTAAGCCTGGTTGGAGATTTCTTCCTGAGCTGCAGTTTATATGAATGTCTGTCAGTACATTCTGGGTTGGTGCCAATCAAGGATTATGACCTATATTAACATCCTAGAAACAAGGGAGGCCAGCCAGGCCTGCACCTCACACCAGGACTGCAGCTCAGTCTCCTCATGTCTGATATCCACTGTTAATATGTTGTAAAGTCAGGTTAAATTACTTCTCTCAACAGGAACTTCAAATGTGTTCCCTCCTCTTGCCATCTTGACAAAGCACCTGACAATCTCTCAGTGTTAACTTCCTTAACAGAACAGGAAAATGCCATTTGCTCCAATAATTTAATTGCTATTCATAAAAATAAAATCCAATTCCTAGGTTTGTTTTTTTTGTCATTTTCAATGGGACTTATTCATTATATCCAGGAATATGAACAATACTCAGTTCAGACATAATTTAGTAGCTGGCTGACAAAAGCCCCATATCCAGACCCTTGAAATTTCCCATACTTTGTATGGCACATATCCATCTCACTGGTAGTTTTATACTGTTGGAAATCCTAATTACTGCATCTAAAAGGGATTTTCCAAGCACCTGGAAACAAAGATATCAGAATGTAAAAACACTGAACACTGACCCTTGGTGGTTAGTCATGTACTTGCACATTTCTTGCCTTTAGAAAACAAGATAAAAATTCTTCCTCTGCTTTCCAATCAAATTTAGTAGCTCAGTTGATTTGATTTCTGGAAGGCTGCACTTCCTGAGCATCTTTCGAAAGCTTTAGGAGCATCCAATAAT
This sequence comes from Thryothorus ludovicianus, assembly GCA_013397245.1. Classification (NCBI taxonomy): domain Eukaryota; kingdom Metazoa; phylum Chordata; class Aves; order Passeriformes; family Certhiidae; genus Thryothorus; species Thryothorus ludovicianus. The sequence continues at coordinate 2,815 of VZTB01000285.1, forward strand.
CCCCATGGTGTTCTGGAGTACTGAGGCACATCTCAATTTTTAGGTGCAGAAAGCAGAATCAAACCAATTCCCAATATGTGTGCAATGAATTATTACACAGTACAAACTGCTCTGATTCCTGCTGGGCCACGTGTCCCTTCACACCTTGTCACAACCTCTGGCACCTTCCTGCCACTTTTGAATCAAGCTGTGTATTGGAAGTTACTCTGCTTTCCTGAAAAAAGCATTGACTGTTTATTCTCCAAATGTGGCTAATTTAGAAGTTATTAAATGGAATTTACTCAGCCCAACTGAACATCTCAAAATCGTGAAACAGGAATTAAAAAGCCACTGCTGTGGGCTGGAGTTTGACTCAGTGCCTTGCTGGTCTCTGCAGGTTTTGTTTCCCCATTGCTTTCCCCTGCAGATGCTCAGTGGTGCTTTCCAGGTCAGTCATGCCCCGAGGGAAAAGGCAGCAATGTCAGCATGATGAATGTCAAACTTCTCACTCGGGTTCTGAAGTATCTGTTTTGTAAAATACTCTGAAATATTTTCCCTGGCTGCTATAGGAGATGAAAGTTGTTCATTCTATTCATTATTGAAATAGTAGGAGTTCTGGACATTTTGTATGTCCTGAAAATTAATACCTTGTCTGAGAGTGTCTTCATTAGAATCTTGTATTCAGGCTCTTCTGAAAGGTGGCAATATTTTCACATGGAATAAGCATCTTTCAAGTATTTTCACATTAGATGGAAATACTTTCATCACTTGAGGCCCTTCTTGGAAGTCATTCAACTATGAGAACATTTGCTTTAAATAAAAGAGTGTTTAAGCCAGTGGGATTCCTGAAATTCCTGAGCCATTTATGCTCTTTACACTTTTCTTAGCACATCTTAACTCAGTGAACATTTCCTTATCCCCACAGATTTAATGCTGGTAGGAAACAGTCATCTCATTAAAACTCTGAAGGCTCGGGGTGGCATTTCTAGTCTTTTATAATTAATTTTGTTTTGACTGGAGTAATTTCTGGGCTCCTTGGTTGCAGAATCCCAGACAGAGATATCTTAGCCCCTGTGATACAGTGAGTGTGTATATACAGAGCACAGATGCATGCACACCTTTCACACACAATAATATTGTTTACTGTAGGAGCTTAAAACAAAAAATCTGCTTTTCCAAATAATAGTTATGGTTTATCATATGCCAGTGAGGTAGGCATTGATAAACTGAAACAGAAAAGATGGAAATAGAGCCACAGAACCAAAATCTGTGACATCTCATTAAATTCCATAGGAAGCTGTACTGGAGACAAAGCAGGTCTGAGGTAGAAAACTACCGACCTACATTTATAAAAGACACTGTGGCCAGATCTTGTAATTGCACCTCTTGGCTTCAGCAAGAGACAAATGGTAACATCCTTAAGGAATGATCTGCCTCAGCTATCTCTGAGAAAAATCTCAGAATTGGCAACTTTTAAGAACAGTGATTTGAACAGAATAAAATATTTACACCTCTGCAGCATCATTTCCATTCAGCAAAACCCCACCTTGGCACTGCACCCTTCCCTCCCCTGCTCTCACTGTCTTGCTTATTTCCCTAACAATTTGTTCATCTCCATTCTATGTTTTTTTATTTCTGCCTTTTCATTTACTTCCTCGCTGATATCTGCACTGCTATTTTAGTACTCTTATCTTTTTTTAGTGAACAAGGTCACAAGTGAGAGTGGGCTTTGGCAATTCCAGCATTATCCAGCTGACGTTAATTGACATCATGGAACTGTTGGCAGTGTCACGGCAGCAGCCCCTCTGCAAATTCACATGTATTAAATGTCTCAGATACAATTTCAGTTTGTGCCCAGGACAAAAAATGCAGCACTGGGATATGAACTGTGGCAGAGATGTGCTGGTCATGAACACAGTGACACTTTGAGATCCCGTTCCCACAGGTGTGCTGAAAAGGTGACTCCTAAGGCACCACTTTGGCAGGGGGGCTATGTCCCAGTTTTGTGCCATACAGATTCTGATCCTAAGAGTATCCTCACGCTTAATCTTGTGCACCAAATACCTCCAGCACTCACCACAGCCAGGGATTAATCCACAGGTAAGATCAGGAATGTGTTTGGTTTTTTTTTTCCAGGATCAGGGAAATCACAAACTTGGTTTCCAAGAAGAAACCCCTTTGATTCTGTGCCAGAGTACTGGTATGTACTGCTAGGGAAACTAATTCTGGTAATATCTCTAATCTCTCTAAATGAAATAATTTTCAGAACTCTATGTTCCCTTATACCAATTACATACCATTATCTTATTATTCAGAAATATTACCAGCATAGAAGATTCACCGAATAAAATGTTAATAACTTGTTCATTATTTTTAAATGGAAAATTAACAGCTAAGTTATTAAAGAATATTCCTTTCTCAACATCTGAAAGTTAGTGTGAAAAGCACTAAAATACATATTTTTAAATGGAGTATTGAAAAAGAATTCTTTAGTGGAAGAAGCCCATCACAGATGGAACCCCCTCAGTCTGTGCCAAAGGCCATGGCTGGGCCCTGCTCCAGAACAGTGCCAGAAGGGTTTCACCTCCACAGCCCCATCTTGGTACCTCACAGCTCTGGCTTTTGGTTAGGGAGGCTTCTGTGGAGTACATCAAGAGACTGGATGTGTAAAATTGGAAATTAATAATGCAGCAATGCCCGTGGTTGGCATGTCCAGACCTGTTGGCTTTGATGGGACTATTCAACTGTGCAAACTAAAATGGGCACGGCTGTGTTTGCCAGCTCAAACTCCACAGCCAAAACAAGGAGCTCATTAAGAGCAAACACTGGTACTGGCACTGCAGTTGTGCTTTACAGACCCAACCAAAGACTGAGCACCAAAAAAAGCCCAACCTATAGTTTAGACAAAATGGATCCAGGATTCCAGCTTTCAGGCTTGTACTGGGATCAAAATCAAGTCAGCAAGGCAAGAGGAATGGCTGGCCTGGGGCAATCATGGATTGACTGATTTAATGTAAAGAATCACAGAAGTTTGGATTTTCCTGTGTTCGTTATCTTCCTCAAAATATTCTGGAGCTATGTGAAAGGAACCTTGCTGTTATTTAACAGCCTTTCTCTGGTCAAATTCAGTGAGTTAGGCCGAATAAAATTTCAATTTCCCCATTGAAGTACTGATGGAAGTGAGAGAAGATTCCCTGCTGTCCTGCACCCAGCTGTGCCTGGGGCAAGGGAAGTGCTTTGAACTGCACAACTGAGCAGTAATAGGCTTAGAGTGACATAAAAAATGAACCCCAAATCCTGTTTCTTCAAACAGTGCAGAATTCAGTCTGCAGTTGCCAAGACAAGTGTGTCTGTGGTAAGGCCTGAGTGACTGCAGAAGAGCCACAACTCCTGGCAAGCAGAAGGAATTCTGGGCACATTCTACCTTAAAAAATAATATCTTTTGCTATCATTTAGTTAGAACTAACCCAGTGCTTGAGTGGCCTAAGTAAACCAGACTGACCTAATGTGTTCAAACCATTTTCCAGAGTATCAACATTCCTGTCTAAAAACCAGAGGACTGACATCTCTGTTAGCAGCCTTTATGAACTTAACACATCGAGCAGAGAACCTGGGAAAAGGTGGGAGGGAAAGAGCTGTGCTTGGAGATGTGGGGAGTCCATTGGGGTGAAGTACTGAACATCCTGGAGAGAATGTCACTGCCTGTACCAAACTGCTCCAGCTTCTGCATCTGCCCGTCTGGCACCTTTAATAAGTAATTAAATCACACTGTGGACGTGAATACATTCTTGGATAAATAATAAATGACAGCTCTCACACTGGCACGAGAGCACGCAGGCATACCCAGGGCAGGAAATCACACACAGCATTTCATTTGTTGCTAATTTATCTGTAACGAAGTGAGGAAGATGCCCTGGGGACTGGTGAATAACAAGGAGCATTGTTGATGCTACAAATCCCATCCGGTTATTAGGCTTTGAAAAGTGCTTTGTTTAGCTTATCAGTGCTTCAGCAGGAATGCCAGGGGCAGGATTTCTGTTCTAAGTGTATTTCTATTCCAATATTACTGACACATAAGAGGTTATGTGTTACCTGAGGGCTGAATATTCGGCTGGTGCTTCAGTGCCTTGTTGAATCAGAATCAGGATGGTGAACACTGCACAAAACCAAGCCCTGAACAGGTCTCCTTATCAATTTTACAGCATGAAATTGAAGAATACCTTTACATAACTCAAACCTTTCTCAAGGACCGTAGAACACGACAAAGAATAAATACTCCATGGCATATAAATGCCCATCATTAAAAATTACTTCAACATGCTAGACCTTCTGCTTAAATTCTGCACTTCACTTAGGGTGAGGACAAATTTGTATTACACAACCTGAGTCTGCAGTTATGCAATTCCAAACATCACAAGTGTCTGGCAAGTTTTAGAGATGTTTCACAACAGCACTGATAAGCTGCTGCTCTGTCAGGTGACCAAAATACCTACAGTGTGCCCTTGATTCAAGTTAATATTTAAAAATAGCAATTCAAGTTTTTTATTGGGCTCAGGTACCTTTTCAATGATGTTAAAAGTCTTTTGGGGGAGAAGATTTAGAAAGGAAGGGCATTATTTTCAGTTGGATAAAAACTACATTTCATTTCATAATTTATAAAACCTTGCCATCTAAATTAATAATTGGCAAATGAAGGCAACTAAATTGAGCAATTAAATTATTAATTGGCAAATAAGGCATAATTGGCCTTGCTGAATGATTCCACACCAACAGTGTCACTGACTCATCTCCTCTCAAGCATTTCTGCAAAGAGGAATGACAAGCTCAACCTCATGTAGGTCTCCTGGGCCACTGTAAGAAATGCTCATTAGACTGATTATGAATAAATACTGGAAGTACTTATTTAGCCTTTTTATCATCAGATTACTTTTGGAAAATCCACACGAATCAATTCTTCCTTCTAAAATGTGCTGGTTTTAATTTGCTCATGATTAGGTTAGATCTGGGTTGCCAAACTGTGAGCTGTCCAGTGTACCCTCCCTTGTCATCTGAACTGCCCCTGTAACTGACACTGGGAGCAGCTGCTCCCCTGCCACAGCAAAGTGACACTGTCACCCCTCCTGACACCTTCCAACCTCAGAGCAGGGGCTGCTTTGCTGAACAATGCCATGTCCTCATGGAAAAAACAATAAATGTTTGTGAATGCTCGATCTGCTGAGAGCTGTTTAAACTTTAATACCCCTCCTCAAAGATGCTGATGAGAACAGACTCACCACTGATGCTTTAGAGCTAAATTTCCTTGTGGTAAAGCTGGAAGATGTGAGCTGAGCTGTGTCACAGAGATAAAGGTTTATACCCAGGAGCTTCTGGCTCCATAGCCAACAAACAGATCAGTGCTTCAAGCCTTCCTTTTGTGGGCAAGAATTAAAGATGTATCAAATCTGGTGGTTGGGGTTTAGTACAATGGCTTGGTTTTGCAGAGTTCTACTAGAATTATTTTCTGAAATGCTCAGCTTTCATTTTAAGCCAAAAGATGTGTCCAGATCTGAAAAGCTCCTTTTTCTCAAAATTCTGACTTGTCACAGTTTCAAAGCCTGGCCCCTGGTGAGGTACCTGCATGAAGAATTCCTTTGCAAATCTGACCTGTGGAAATGTGACCTCAGTGAACACCTGTGCTGTGCACTGAGAAAGGAATAGAAACATAAGAACCTGAGTCCTTGAAAACTTTAAGGCTTTCTCTAGATCTTTGAATACTAAGTCTGTTTTTCAGAATAATTTGCTTCTGAATTTGGGGTTTGATTTTGGTTGGGCTTTTTTCTTTCATTTCCTCAAAGCAAATTAAATTGAATTCTACTGGACTAAACATTTCATCACTCAGTTCTGGCCGAGGATTCCCAACACCATATGGGTTAGAACCACCAAAAGCACCCAGATCCAAATACAAGACTGTGAAACAGTCATTCCTAAGGGCACTTGCAAAGCTTCCAGCCTAAAATGTTAGAAGGAATAACAATTTTAATAGTACTGTTTGAAAAAAACACACAGAATTACTGCACAGGAGGAAGCTCCCTAAAAATCTGTCATTTTAGGCAAAGTCACACTAAATATTTTATTTTGTTAGGACTGCTCAGTGCCATCAAAACCTCAAAGCCTCACGACACAAACGCTGCCTGCCATAATCAATCTCTAATTCAATCACAGTTCAAATGTTCAAAGGCCAGCTCAGGATTTTGGAAGGGGTAAATGAGTTCTGGCAGCCTTACAGAAATCTCAGATATCATCTGTCTTCTCCTTCTATCAGATCCAGCTGGGTGGGCCCCTCATAACCAGCACAGAGCCAACTCCAGCATCACTGGGAGTGCTTGGACTCAATAAATCAGAAATTTGATTATGTGCAGATAATCTATTAAAAATAAATGACAGACCTGCCATCTTTTCTCCAGCTGATCAACTCAGGACAAGACTAAGCCACTGATGTCTTTGCTGAAGGTGACCCCAAGTCCCTTTTTCCTCCCAAATACAACTGGAGGAAAGAATGTCCATACCAGGTGAAACCAGGGCCACCTTCCCTTGGTACCTGCTGGACTCAGGAATTCCTGGCACCATAAGAATGTCCATGGCTTTACTGTGTATGTATGGAACTGCCTGGTTTTGCTCCCTCTGGATCTACCACCTGCATCATCCTGGTCATCCTGCAAGAGCTGATTTGAGTTTCCCACCTTGCCTTGCTTCACTCAATTAGTGAGAGATCACAAGGAAATTAAAAATGTGGTGTCACAATCCTGGATTTGAATGATTTTTCTTCTTCCTATACACACACATATTATTCACACACTGCAGGATCACTGCCTGGATCTTTGCTGTAATTCCTAGTCCTAACCAAATGCTCAGGGAGCAGAGCTTGAGCATTTGCAGGGTCTCAACAGGCCCTTGCACTCAAGCTGATGAATTTCCAGCCCCTTTGCCCAGTGCCTGAGCTCAGCAGCCAGAACTGGTATCATCAGCAACACTAAATATTCCATTTTCCTGTTTTCTGAGCAGCACAAACTCTCTTTCTGCAGACTTGCTCATGAGTCATCTGGAAATAAACCATAATCACTTGTCCCCTAGGAGTCCTATATAAGTTAATTACTGTACAAGACAAGCTAATACAAAATACACAAGAGGTTTCAACTTGTTGAGGTTGCAAAGGGCAAGAGAGCCTTTCAGAATTTCCATTGGTTACGGTCTGGGAATGCTGGGCTTCCCTTGACTCCATATCTATCACATAATCAGAAACACATTTCCCAAGATTTGTTGTACAAGACAAAGCTAAAGAAATGTGGGTGTTATTCCTGTGCACAAATAGAGTAGATACCTAATGGGCTTGTGTGTGTGCAGTGTTTGTGAACACAACTGCCCCGGGCTGCAGGTGACAGAAACCATCACTGCTTGTCCAGCTGAGAGGATATTCTGGATCTGCAAACACCCCCCAGCCCTGCCTAGGGAAGTCTCAATGGAATGGGATGTGCCAGATGAATTTTAGGTGCCACTGTGTTAAATGAAATCTGGACTTGCCTGGAGTTCAGTGTCCTGGACTTGGATCTGACCATCTCTGTGGTGTCTCACTCCTACCCAGCCATCCTTTGCTGGGCTATTGTGTGGCTGTTATCTCTGCAGGAGAGAATCTTATCAGTGCAGGGAAAGGAAAATACTGAAACAATGGAAAGGCCTTTGGCATCTGACATTTTTCTGTTGAGGATGGAAACAAATACAGTTATAACCTCACAGTAAAGGAGCAAGATTTTTTTCCAGTAGTTACAGAAACACTATTGTTAAGGCTGGAAAAGCCCTCCAAGATCATCAAAATTATGACACATTATCTTAAAACCTCCAGTTGCTCTTATAAATAGATCCTCATTACAGGAGGAAAGAATGTATGAATTGTGCTGATTTAAAATTACTCATTTGGTGAACTCATAGTTTTAGACCTGTCTCTGGGAAGAGACCTGGTTTCCTGAACACTCACCTGGATTCTTTTTGCCATTCAGCCTAGGTACAGAGAGAATCCCATTCTGGCACCCTAGGAAGGCAGAGAACACACCAGACTTTATTTCAGTACATTTAAGTGACAGACACAGCTGCAGAGGAGGAGAGAAACAGTGACAGTTATGTGTGATATCTATGCTGAGTTTCTGTGACTCTCTGCTAATTACAATAAATTATTATTAATGAACAGAATACGTCAATCAAATACTAATTTAGTGAAGACTGCACTACATCTCTCCCAGGAGCCACAGCAATTCCAGCTGCCACACCTGCCTCCAGTGAGCCCCTCTCCCAGCAGAAACCAGCTATGGGCATTTATTGTGGGAAGTGATCTGGACTGACAGTGCAGGCAGTGCTTACACAGGCTACTGAACAAGGCATCCTTCTATCCAGCTATCCCAGGCCTGTGTAAGAACCAGGACCAAGCTCTTCTTCCTGGAATTAATGCAGGTTCCCTCACTAGAAGCAGGAGAAATCCCATTTTTATATTCTCAAACAAATCAGTAACTGTATTTTTATTTGCTCACTGCTTTCACATCTACAAGGTGCCACTTTTGAAAAGCCCATGAAGTCTCATGCTGCCAAAAAACAACAGGTGATCTCAGAGGATACTGTAAAATTACAATACAAACTTGTGGAATGGGTAAAATGCACCAGAAAATCCCACAATTTGTATTCAACTTTGCAAAAAAAGAAACCCCAGCTTATTACAAAAGCCAATGGCCCAATAATCACGTTTGTAAGTGTGAAAGCTTGAGATGTAACAAACATGAAGTCTCATCTTCAAGCATGAACTCACTTCTGAGAAGACAGCTTGTCTTTTTAATCAGCAGCATAAAAATCCAGCTATCCCATAAAATTAATTTCTATGGATAAAAGTCATGAGTAGGACACACCAGGCTTAGGTCTGGTTCAGTCCCACACTCCTGCTTCCCACATGAAACATTTGCCTGTAATGAAACAGTGATCTAGGCACAATTACTTTGGTTTGCAGCCCTGTAAAAGCTTTTTACACAAACAAAAGTAGTGGAAGTTCCATTTTGAACAACTCAGTAAGTTGGTTTCTAGTCATGCATAAAGGCATTTTTAATCTGTTTACAGTTATTTAAGTAAATCTGTGTGGTCTTACAGAGGAAAATTGTTCAAAGACATCTCATCCTAATGTAAGCTCACTAACTGTTTATTCCAGCCCACGATCTGTTTAACAGGAAAGGGACAGAGCAGATTTAGAGGGTCCTTCTGTCGAGGCAGCCCCTGGTAAAGGGCTCCTGTCCTCCCCCAGAGCATCTCCAGGCACTGGATAATCTGTGTAAAACCCTAATTCTCCAGACAAATGTGTCTGCTAAATGCCTTCTTTGAGGCTCTGAGCCATATGGTTGGGATTACAGCATTTAAATAGTTTTTCCAAGTGAATACAAGGATGAAGCACAGAATAGTGCAGGGAGGTACGTTCATAATTACATTTATAAAGGGATTTCAGGATTTTTAAGGCCCACGTTCTGCACCACTGGAGCCAGTGTGAGCTTGGCACCTTGAAGCAAGTGCAAGTTCTATTTACAAGCCATTCACACTTTTTTCACCACGCTATAAAAAGATCTAAGTACAGAGGAGAACAAGAGGCTGTGCTGTTAATGCTGGTGCAACAAAAGCACATTTTTATCTTTAGGATGAAGATAGCAGAGCACAGCCCCACGTCACCACTGCTGCTGTCTCCATCCTCTGGGAGCACAACAAATCAGTGGACCCCCAACAGCCAGGGACACCTCAGGAGAGACACCATGTAATGCTTCAGGTTGTTTCATGTTTTTCTGACACTGTTTTATAACATACAGGAAAAGGAGGCTTTGAACAGAACCCATCCAGGACAAACAGCAACCACATGGCCTCAAAACCTGTTTCAAATAATGCCCCAGTGCTTAAGAGTTTCAAGTACAAAGATAGACATAACAACAAAGAGCATCAACTTTCCTCTTTCCTGGCCTGGTTAATTTTCCCTTTCCCATCTGTGAGTATGACCTAATGATTTAGACTTTATTTGTATTTAATTTTGAGTTCTGCAGAGGAGAAGTACCACATACAAGCTGGGTCTATGTTGTTTTTCTTAGCTGTACATACTTGGCCAGGCTTTCCTTCCCTCCACACCATTATTTACACTCTGGAGCACTGACTCCAGTGTGATGCATTATCCGTGTTATGGCTGTTTATAGAGTAGAAGTGGTCTCTGTAACATGTCTGTTTTTCATGTCTTAAACCAATAAAACTTTTACATTGGGCTTATCAAAACCATTCTGTGTAGATCTAAGTCTGTTGTGACTGAAATCAGTAATAAAACTTCTCTTGATGCCCCGTGGAACTGAGCTAAGGCAACATTGAGCTCTCTTAATAAATTCTGCTCTGGTAAAAGTTTTATTTAAAAAATGTGGTTAACCCAAAGCTTTTAAAGAAGATTAATGTGGACTTATAAAAAATGTCTGATTTTATTATTAGTAGTAATTCATACAGTTTGTCCTGGAGTTTTCCTTTTCAGCTTCAGTTTGAACCATATGTTCAGGAAGTTCAACTGAAAAGCAATCCTTCAGCAATATTATTTTTTTCTAATTAACAATAACCACAGAGGTATTTTAGAGAAACCTACAGAGTCCCTCAGAAGGCTGTGGAGTGGGATAGATTAAAACAGGATTTTGTCTATTTTATGAAAAATTCACTGAAGCACAAATGGGTCAACTTCAGAGGAGTCCTTCCTTTCCTGTTCCACCAAACAAAGGATTCTGAGTGCAGCAAATCTTAATTTCCATGGGACTGTTTTGTGAAAGGCCTTGAAGGACTCTGGGATCCATCAGAGCCCTGCTGGCCTCACTGGGACTGAGCAGAGGCAAGGCAGTGCAGCCATGGGGATCCCAGACATTGATGCACCCCCAGAGGGTCAAAGGTGTCAGAGGTGATGGGTGTCAAACACAAAGCTCAAGGAGAAGCTGGAAGCCAGGCTGGGTTTATACAGACTGGATGGGGATTTAGGAACAAAAACAGCTGTGGGCTCAGCCAAGTGCTCTGTGTGTGCAAACAAAACACAAGAGGCACAAAGATAAACCCTGCACTTAAATGAAAATGAGTAAAAAGCACAAGTAGGCACGAGGTTCATAAAAATACCTTTGGGCCAAATTTCACATCCCCAAGTGCTTGTACACATGATGTGGCATCAGGAACATATTTTTTCTGGATTTCAAACATGGTTTCTCTCAAATTCCCCAGTGACAGCAGATGAGGCAATGCTGGGTGCAGAACCCCTGCACTGAGTGCTCCTGGAGACTTCTCGTTAGAGCACAGCTCACACAAACTCCTGGCTGGCTGCAAGAACAAAGATCATTGTTCAGCTCTACAGAACAACCCCATCAAAATGGCAGCACAATGTTGTGCTGCTGTTTTCACTGGGGTCCCTGTCAAGTTGCATCACTTGAAATGCTGAGAGGTTTTATTTCCCTGACCTGTCACACTGCTCACTGTGCCCTGGAGCTGCCAGTCAAGCTGTGCTGCTTCTGCTGAGATGCTGTTTGTGCTTTGCTGGGTTTGGTGGTGGTGCCAGCCCTGACATTCCATTTTCCTGTTTTCTGAGCAGCACAAACACACTGCTGTCACTGGGTGTGCAGCCTGATTTTGCTGTCCTCATACTCTGCCCCCTTTTGCCCCTGAGACCTCTCTGTGTTGTACTTGGAAATCAGCAGCAGTCTGGGTAGAAAAGGATGTGGCAATTGGCTTTTCCAGAGGCACAGGCTGCTCCTTGGCTGTGCCTGCTGGTTTATTTGGGATAAATGGCCCTGGAAGTCACTCTGGACAACTCCACCTTGATGCAACTGCAATGCCTCTGTCCACGGGCACCAATATTCCTGAGGGCTTCAACTGTGACCCAGGGAGCTTCCAGAGTAAGATCCACAGGGAAAGAAACTGTGAAAAGGAAACCCTCCCATAGCTGATCTGTGAATCTCTGCACATAGCAGTGCAGAAGTGCACAGGCTCCATTTTTGCACAGCTGCTTTGCAGACAAAACCTGGTATATTAGTTCACATTTCCTGCATCACATTCATTTTCACAGTCCATTGTAGAAAAAGGGTTTATTAATCTTACTAACTTCCTTGTAAACATTAAATAACCTCCAATATGTTTAGTATATCTTCATTTTTTAATTTGGTAGGTTGCTGCCTGACCCCCTGCTGGAGGCACAGTCCCTGGTTAGCAGCACTAACCTGCCCTCCCTGCAGACAAAGGTAATATTTACCTCTGCCTGCATTCTGACATGTGCCAAACAATGAGCTTGAGCTCTTGGGATCTGATTTATTTATCCTCTAATTTTCCCACAGCATTTCAAAACCCACTTGGGCTTGAATGATCCTGCAGCCATTTGCATTTATCATTTGACACATGTCAGATCAAACAACTCTGTGAAATATCAAACTGGCCTCCAGCATTTTGCTTTTGTGTAGTTTATTGAACCTCTGGGATAACATTCCACAAAAAGCAGCATGGAGGTCCCTAATCTCACCAGGCCCCAGTCAGAGGTTGCTTGCTGTACTGGGAGGCTGGACACAGGAGAAAAAAGGAAAATGTTCTTTAATGTGGGACTGTGCTGTTTTTCACACCTCTTGTGACAAGCAGCACAATAAGCCAAGGAAACAACCTTGACCCCTAAGTGTTTATAAATCAGCATTTACTGAGTGATCAGTATGTAACCAATGGATTGGAAGAGACCCAGCAAGGAAAACCAGTCTGTACCATTATGTGCTTACCTTCTGATGCAGTTACTGGCAATACTGGGGTGGAAGTGTTACCATCTCCACTGCTGCATCCAGAACCTTCAACTGAAGGTGTTTCTGGGATTCTTACCTGGAGAAATCTTGCAGTCACCCTGGCAGGGAGGAGAATACAGCGTGTGATGAAAAACCTGGTTAATTAAAAAGCAAACCTAGAGAGGGTCAGGCTGGACTTTTCAAACACCACTCACATTTGAGCTGCAGGATTTTAACTTGCCTCTAAAATTTCAAATCAGATTCCAGCATAGAAAGCAGCTGGATTTTTTCCCCAGGTATTGCCAAATCCAAAACAGTCTGGCTCTGCCCTTTCTTCAGGCTGGAATCCCAGTTCCCAGAAGGATTCTGTGTCAAGCAGAATACTTTTTTCCCTAGGGCTGGAGCAGCAGGGATCCCTTTTAGAAGTGTAGGGGCATTTGGACAGCACAGAAAGGTTCTGCATTCAAGAGATTTTAACTTTCCAAGTGCTTAAGAGACACGTGGAACTGAAATGCATCAGAATACAAAATAATCCATCTCATGTGAACATCCAGTTTGCAGGTTACCTCGATGACAGGCTGTACTTCTGACTCTTGCCTTGCAAGGACTCTTCACCTGGGTGTGTCTCAGGCAGCTTTTTCCTAAGAGATGCTCTTTGCTTCTTTGGAACCATCATATTCTTTTATTCTTCAAGTGAGTGAAGCCTGGGTCTCTCTGCAGGACTCTTGGAGCAGCTGATGACACCGTGGTTGCTTCCCTTCTTTTAATTTGCCTGCTAGAAATCTGTCAGCAAATTGCACCTGAAGGGATGGGGGTGGCAGGGTCTGCAGCTCAGGGGCCTGACTGACCCCACCTGGGGCCCTTGGCCAAACTCCCTCAAGCCATGACTGGGGCACTGGGGTGGGTTTGTCACTGTGCTGCTGCCACAGGCTGAAGGACTCAGCAGTGCCAAGGCACTCGATGTGGAGCCCTCAGAGGGCAGTTTTACAAGAATGCCTCATGTGCAATCAGACTTTAACATTACACTGCCCATCAACCTGCAGCTGAAGACTGTTAGAACTCTTGAGCTTTAACATTTTACTTCTTGGCTCAATTTGAATTAAATTTTAATTTGAGAACTTGGCAAACTGAACAAGTCTTGTACAACACAAGGATGGTCAGGCAGTCTCACTGCAAAATCCTGCAGCAGTGTTTGTGTTATCACAGCTCATTGCTCAGCCATTGGGATACAGAGTTCTTACAGCTCTGGTTTAAAAACGGATCACATGAAACTGGTAGCAACAGTGGCTTGGAACAAAAATGCAACTACAAAGTACAAGTATCACAAGGGGAGACAAGCACTAGAAGGCCATGCAGGAAATGTGAACTAATCTCTGTAACTGTGTCACACAAGCCCACACAAGGCACAGAGAGTCCTTGAACCCTGTGCATCTACCCTTTACACCAAGTCAGGGTGATTGTTTGTTCCCTTCCCAGACTCTCTACCCCCCTTGTGCTAAGTCTTGGTACCAGTTCAGCCAGAGAAATCAAGGCCAGTTTGAGGATAATGGAATAAATAGCAGGAAGTTTATGGAAACTTTGCTGAAGTTGTTTGTGTAAAAGAAGGTAAAAGTGCTGGTGCAGTGCCAGCCAACCCTGCACATCTGTCCCTGTATAACCTGTACCTTTGCTATCCATTTGGAGTCTGTGGACTTCATTTTTACACACTAATTGCATATTAAAATAGAGATATTAAAATTTATGAATGCTTATTGGTTACAACACACTGTTCTCCAACTGCTTTTTCCCACTCTGTCTTTTCAGCTGACAGATTATATCACAACCCTGAGTTGGAAGCTCTGACACCCCACTATGTCAGAGTCATTTTCTTGCTTGTTTTACTCTTTTTGTTACAATGTTTCTTCAGTTTATTCCCGTCAACTTTCATTGTCTTTAATTATGTCCCTGAACTTGTAAAGCTGTTTCTCCTAACAATGGGTACTTTGGAAATGGCAACAATTGCTTTTCCATGAACTACAAGGCAGGAAGTGCATTGTTACTTTAAAAAAATTACCAGATGTTTTTCAGGGCTGACTACTAACATTAAAAAGAAACTGTTATTTTCCAAATAACTCAAGAGTAATTTTGTTATTGTGTGACTCCTGCATTTAACTGGGAATTGCAGGCAAGGCCAATACTAAAGAAGGAATTTCTCTCAAGCTAAGTGTGTAAAGTCCATCTATGTAAACATTGACTCCACAGACTCAAGTCCATCTGAGTGAACCATGTTATTCCATGGGTTGTTCCTGCCAGTCCAAATACTGGCACTGGGCTACCTGCAACTGGTTGTCTTGTTTTCTCTGACTGGAACAAATGAATATTCCTTGTCCCTGTGTGCAGGGATTATTGACAGAAAATACCCAGTGCTTCACAGTAAAGCGACTGCATTTTATTTCCCATTAAAAATTAAAATGTATACTTCAAATGATAAAAGCATATTTTTAACATGGACGGTACAGTAAGAAGAAATTACCCGCATCACACATGCCTGGAAATTTGTTAACCCTGCTGTTCCCAGATCCTGTGCCTCTGGATCACAAGCTGTTCATGATGGAGCGATACTCTCTCTGGTGCTCCACCAGCTTCAGAAATACTTCGTATTTCTTGTCATAAAATCTGTGTAAGAAAGTTAATGTCAGCAAAGCCTGGGATCTGAAGATTTAAAGCCCCTGCAGTATATATGTTTACTTGCTTCTCTTAGCATTAAAGACACTTTGACTTTTTCCCTCCCTGTGTTTCCACCCAAACTGTGATTTCCAGTTGCAATTCCACCTTTCATTTCCCCACAGCCAGCTTGGATTCTCAGTTTTCCCCAGAGTTCTCAGTTGTGAGAAGACACCGGAGCTTCACAGAATTCATTCATGTGGCAAAAATCCTCCAAAATCAGAGTCTGACTGTTCCCCCAGCACTGCCAAGGCCATCACTGCCCCATGTCCCCAAATGCCACATCCACAGGGACTTTAAATACCTTCAGGGATGGGGATTCCATTCCTGTGCTGGGCAGCAGGACAGCTCTTTCCATGAGGAAATTTGTCCCAATATTCAATCTAAACTTTCTTTGGCACATCTTGAGGCCATTTCCTCTCGTCCTGTCGCTGGTTATTTGGGAGCTGTCCCCTCCTGTCAGGAGCTGTGCAGAGCCAGGCGGGCCCCCCCTGAGCCGCCTTTGCTCCAGGCTGAGCCCCCACAGCCCCCTCAGCCCCTCCTGGAGCTCAGCCCTTTCCCCTGGACACTCCCAAGCCCCTCGGTGTGTGCCCGGCAGGGCCCAGAACCGGACACGGGGCCCAGATCTGGACACAAGGCCCAGAACCGGACACAGGGCCCAGAGCCAGACACGGGGCCCAGAACCGGACACGGGGCCCCGAACCGGACACGGGGCCCCGAACCGGACACGGGGCCCCGAACCGGACACGGGGCCCCGAACCGGACACGGGGCCCCGAACCGGACACGGGGCCCCGAACCGGACACGGGGCCCCGAACCGGACACGGGGCCCCGAACCGGACACGGGGCCCCGAACCGGACACGGGGCCCCGAACCGGACACGGGGCCCCGAACCGGACACGGGGCCCCGAACCGGACACGGGGCCCCGAACCGGACACGGGGCCCCGAACCGGACACGGGGCCCCGAACCGGACACGGGGCCCCGAACCGGACACGGGGCCCCGAACCGGACACGGGGCCCCGAACCGGACACGGGGCCCCGAACCGGACACGGGGCCCCGAACCGGACACGGGGCCCCGAACCGGACACGGGGCCCCGAACCGGACACGGGGCCCCGAACCGGACACGGGGCCCCGAACCGGACACGGGGCCCCGAACCGGACACGGGGCCCCGAACCGGACACGGGGCCCCGAACCGGACACGGGGCCCCGAACCGGACACGGGGCCCCGAACCGGACACGGGGCCCCGAACCGGACACGGGGCCCCGAACCGGACACGGGGCCCCGAACCGGACACGGGGCCCCGAACCGGACACGGGGCCCCGAACCGGACACGGGGCCCCGAACCGGACACGGGGCCCCGAACCGGACACGGGGCCCCGAACCGGACACGGGGCCCCGAACCGGACACGGGGCCCCGAACCGGACACGGGGCCCCGAACCGGACACGGGGCCCCGAACCGGACACGGGGCCCCGAACCGGACACGGGGCCCAGAGCCAGACACAGGGCCCCGAACCGGACTCAGGCCCCGAGTCCCGGCCGTGCCCTCAGCCCGGCCCCGCCGCTGCCGCCAGGGGGAGCCCGCGCGCCGCCGCCCGCCCAACCCGGGGCCCTTCAAAATGAAAATCGCCCTTAAAATGTAAAAGTGATAGAACCTATCCCTCAAGAATTAATGGAAATAACCCTTAAAGATATGATATTAATAATGCTTAAAATATAATGTAAAGGATCAAGCTTTAAAAATTAACGGAAATAATCCTTAGAAATACAGTACAAACTGTTATTTAAATACAATATCCTGTGATTCTTGGAGTACCTGTACACTAAACACTTCCCCAACCTCATCTCCAGACCCCAAGTTTATGTCCCTTAAAGTGTCCCAGTAGAACACACCAGGGCCAGCGTTACCTTTTATGCTCGTGGTTGGGCTGCACGACTCTCCCGATTTTCCCCATTTTCGCCATGGCCTCCTAGGAAAAGTCAAACACCAACTGGAAAAGCCTGTTTTGATTTAAAATATTTTTTGACAAGAACAAGATGTTTCAAAACCAATCGGAACATTAGTGATGTATTTTGTTTCGGCTGAACAGGCCAGATGGCAGCAAATATGTTCAATCCCATTATAAAGTAGTCAAGAGAACAAAGCTCTGCAGACCCTCAGTAACCAAAATCTGTTCCTCTCTCTCACTGGGAGTCCCTGGCGGAACAGACTTATCTTTTATTATTTACTCTAACCAAAGGAAATGTTAAACACTGCATCCCTGGAGGGGAGGGCTCTCAAATAAAATGATATTGTACTCAAAATCCTGAAATCATATTGTGAAAGTATTGGTTCCCTGCAGCAAAGGAGGACTCGAGGGTGCTCCACAGGTGAAAGGTAACCTGGGAAGGTCTGTTCTGCAGCTCACAGCTGCCCTCACATTCCAGCACAAAGGTGTAAGAGGCAAACTCTGATCCTGGCCAAAATAAAGTCAGAGCTCACAGAATCCCCTGCAGCAGGAGTCTCTGGGACAGTCACATGTGGAAGGAAGAGGGATGGGAAATTTGGTTCCTTTCCTGATCTCTGTGAGATTCTGATTTTCTGTGGATTCTCCCAAGCAATCCCACTGGAATGAGAATCACCCAAGTGAAGAGGCCTGAGCTCCCAGGATACAGTGGAGGCAGCAGGCACTCAGTGATTTCACAAGGAGAATCAAAGCAACAGCTTTTAGATGGGAGAATGTTAAAAACTTTAAAGGTCAGGACTCAAGAATCTGTGTGACTAAATCAGGGTTCAGAGTTTCTAAGCAGGACACTGAACCTGTTTTAATGCATGGCCCAAAATGAGAATGACCCTGGAGAACAGGCAGCCTGTGCTGCTGCTGGAACCTTCCAGCTGGCTGCTGCAGCTGGATTTTTAAAAGGTTGGGATGATTTTACAGGCTGGAATACCTGCTCTAGTGAAATCTGCTTCCACTAATCCAGCACTGGACAGCAGAGGGTCTCACAGAACTTCACAATGTGGATGAGCAACGTCAGAGCAGTGTCACTGGCCCAGGGCTGGCTGTGACAAAGGCAAAAGCACTGCCAGGTGTGCAGTCAGGACTCGACTCTGCTAAGGGTGCTCAAAAACCAGCAGGGAATATTTCTGTGCTCTCATGTGCCCATTCTCTTTCATACGTGCAGAGGTTGATTGTACTCTGATTCTCCAAGAAACACCCTTGAAATAACACTTGCAGAGAGATAGTGTGTTCTTTTCCCTGGGACATGTGAGCCTGCTGGCACTGAGACTCTGCACAGCAGCCAGATTAAAATACTGCCATGGAAAGGCTGATATCCTTCTCAGTAAGAGAAATGGGTGTTTTATTCCCTGTCCTTTAACAGGTGACACTGACAATGCTCAAGCATTTTCCCTGTTTACAACAGTCAGTCTCTCACAACTCCCTTACACAGCCAGCTGGATTTACAGACTATCCAAAAATGAATGAATATTCAGGAAAAAAATAAAAACCTCAAAGTAATAGCCAGTTCCCTCTGGTGCAATGGCTACTGATTTTCCATTGTGCCTTAGAGAAAACAAAGCCCCCTGAAACACTCTCTCACTAATGGAAGAGTCACCTTCCTTTCTGCTCCCTGCTTTACACCTCCTTTTGAATTGCCCTGGAGACACTGCACAAAAAATAAACTCACAAAATCTAAAGGGTCTAAACAGGCAAATCCATTTTTTATCACACAAAAATGAAAGGGAGGGCCAGAGTTTGCACTCCCCTCTCTGTGCACCCTCAGGACCAGGAGCCATTCCCAGGGTCTGTCCTGCCTCTGACACGAGTGCTCTGTGCTCTCTTCTGCTTTACTCTTACAGCTTCTCTTCTGCTGGACCCCCATCATCAACCCTGAGCTAAGGAGGAAGGTTCCCAAGTTCATCAGTCTGCCAGTTTATCAGCTAAAATACTTTGGTGTTTTTAAATCGACTGAAAATACACAGACTTTTGAGAATCCACAGCATTAAAGTCTCAAAGCAACGACCATGGCTCTGTGGAATAGCATGGCAAAAAAAAACACAGCCAGCAATTTTCAACAACTCACCCATTCTATGCTGCTCAAAATATCCTAAATTAATTCCCTCTCTCAATTCACATTTTAGTTGTGTGTTTTTCTGTGTTTTAAAGTCAGTTTGGCCATTGTTAGCTTGAACAAAAAAACTTTACTCCCAGAGGAGAGTCTTTTCAACAATTTTCTGGGGACAAAGAGGAACAGAACATTGAAAATATGAATTTATAATGAAACGGGAAACAAAGGAACATTAGAATTGCATTACTGAATCGGATCAACCTTGTGCACTGCTCTGTCTCCAATAAAGCCTTAAATATAGCAAAGTGATAATACTGCCGTTCAGAAATAGTTTGTTTGAGGGTTGACATCCAAATCCATAATTCCAGTCACCAAGGATTTCACAATCTTAATTTGAATGATGCTCTATCTTCTTTGTTTGCCAGTCTAGACAGTACAATGAATACAGTGATTTAAAACACAATGAATTCTCTCTTAAAACAAAATATTTTGTAAAATTGCTTTTTAATCATTTCTTTTCTCTCTTTCCATAAAGGCTATGCTATAAATAAACCCTGAAAGTTCGCATTTGATCATCGTTTCTAAAGGCTGGGCAAGAGGCAAGTGAAGGGTTTACATAGAAAAAAAAGAGAGGCACTGTGGAGCAGAAATAAAGGGATGCATTCATGATTTCTAACCTTTTGTTGGAGTGTCAACGCTGAGACAGACACAAGCCAGTAAACACTGCTCTCCATGGAGAGACCCAGCCTAGTGGGGTTATCCCTGCCTGGGAAGGGACAGGGGACCAGGGACACCAGGGGAAGGGACACCAGGACCTCAGGACAAGGTCCCATTCTGCTGCTGGGAAGATCAGCAGCCACTCAAATCCACTCGCTCCTCGTGGCTGAATTCCACTCTCCAGCATCACTTGGGGCAGGGGATCCAACACTTCCCCAGCTGAGGAATCCAGGGCAGCCTCAACAGGCAGTGGAGCTCCTGCTGGAACCCAGGGAAAATCCTACCTGCTAGGGAAACCCAGCTTTGATACAGCATCTAAAAACTGGACATTTCAACATTGTCTCTTCAATAATGGGAAGGGAAAGGTTTCTAACCCTCTGTGGGAGGCACCAGGAGAAGCTCACCAGCTTGGCACAGGAGCCACAGGAGGAGCACCAGGGGAATAGCTTCAGGCTAAGACCCATCTTCTCTGATTCCCTGCCCTTGGGATCCTCCAAGAGCTGCCCCACAAAACCCAGCACATCCCACAAGAGGAGCCCACGTCCCTTGGGACTGCACAGGGAGGCCAGAGAAGCCCACCTGAGGATAGAATCACAGAATCAGCTAGGCTGGAAGAGACCTTGGACATCATCAAGGCCAATCTAGAATAGTCCCCAAGCCTGATTTTCAGTGCTGACTCAAGGACTGATGAGGTTGGGTATTACTGAAAATTAATGGGATGTGAACCCTTAAAGTACAGCAGAGGAAAAATCTGATTTAGGGGCATCAGGCTTAGTTTAGAAAGTCAACTAACAGAATCTCAATTGGGCTTTCTCTTTAAAGACTTTAAAAATTGTATCCAAAGTTAAAAGGGTAAGGCATCCGAGCACAAATGCAACTTCCCAGCTGTGTTCTCACCACTCAGTCATTTTGGTAATCCCAAGAAATGCTTGGACTTTTACCTAAGGTAGTTATTAACAACGAAACAACCACAGATCATTTCAAGTTCTCCTGGAGCCTTTCAGTGGCTGGAAGCACGTGGCTGCACATGGAGCAGCAAAGCACCAAACTGGGGGGATCTGATGCTCACACTCTGGCCAGTTTTGCCTCTCCAGTGTTTCTGTTCAGATTTCCTGTCACAGATCCAGCAGCAGGAGGAAAATAAAGTAAAAGCTGCCCCACTCACAACAGGCTGAAATGTAGGAATATTCTTCCCACCAGATCTGTCTTGATTCCAGGATTCAGCAGGTGTTAACCTTCAAAATATCAGAGTGACTTTCCTTATACTTCTAGCCCACAAAACAAATAAAACAAATAATGGCCTATGTAATAATTTTAACTGTTCTGCAGCAGTGAAGAACCTCTCTCTCCCTCATCTCTATTCCACACATACAAACTCAGCTAACAGATGTCTTTAGCATCATTTTAAGAAGTCCAGTGACAGATATATTTGGATTTGAGAAGCATAAATAGATTCCTTGAAATGCTGATGTTGAAGAAATACTTTTAAACTTTTATAAGAATTTTAGGCAAGGCTGCTATTTTCTTCTAGGCTTTTATTTAGGGATTGCTTGTACCACGGCTTGGAGATGCAAAATTCATCTTATCTGTGTTTACAGGAGTTACATGAGTAACACAGGTCTAGCAGAACATTACTTTTTAGTGGTATATGACTGCATGAAGAAAGCATGTGATGGACCATATACAGTATTTTTCTAGTGGGTTTTTTCCCCCCCCTTAAATTTGTTTCAGTTACAGGGGCAGATCTTGGCAGCATGCACAAAGCCCAGAATCTGTAACTCAATTCTCTGTGGGTTTCTGGATGGAGCGAGCCAAGTTTTAAAACACATTATGGATAAATATTAGAGCAGAGCAA
Organism: Thryothorus ludovicianus; assembly: GCA_013397245.1. NCBI lineage: Eukaryota > Metazoa > Chordata > Aves > Passeriformes > Certhiidae > Thryothorus > Thryothorus ludovicianus. The sequence goes on from VZTB01000285.1 coordinate 24,929, forward strand.
AAATTTCACACCTAAGACCAAAGTGTGAAAATTTGGCTTAGATTCATTTAGTGAAAAGGTGGAAATTCTCACACAAGTTTGTATTTTCCTTTTGCTCTGATCCAATATCGATTTCTGTGTCTGTATCAAACCTCAGAGAGAAAGGGAGAGAGGGAGGGAGAGTTTCTGTCTGTGCACATGAGATACAGAGGAGGAGGCAGAAGAGGATGGAAGGATGAAGGGCTGGCAAGCAGGACACCAGCTCAGGACTGGAGTCTGTCTTCCAGCTAAAGTCTCTGGCCTTTGGAATCTCTCTGTCCATATGTTCAGTAACAGCACTGGCCCTCCTTAGAGGCATATTTTATACATTGGTTTGTTACACAGAGGCAGCTCAAAAGAAGCCCAACATTATTTTACCTTTCAACCATCCAACTTGATGGATCCTGAGCACTGAGACAAGGTGGATTTCTGGTTCAAGCACTGAATCAGATTCCTGAAAGCTTCAAGATATTTCTGGTGTTGTATGGGACATGCAATTGACTCTTTTAATTTTCAGTTTCCTGTCTCTGCTGTGCCATTGGCCCAGTTTGGTTTGGCTGAGGGACAGAGTTTGCTCACTCGAGGTGTGTCCCCAGTTCTGCACTGTGGGTGCCACACGGAGCTCCCAGCCCCACTGCACCTTCCACATCCCACTGAGGGATGGATCACACAACCTGACCTGCACCACCAGAGCAGCTTTTCACTCCTCAGCACCAGAACAAATAGAAAAGAGCTCTCACAGCAGCAGAGACAAGCACAGGTAAGGCCACAGGACCACTTCTGCCTCCAGAGCACCGACTGCCTCTCCTTCAGTGTCTCCACAGTTCCAGCCAGGCTGTGGTCACCCAGTTTGGTGTCCCAGAGCCCAGCCAGGCTGGCCAGCCACAGGCACAGCCCTAAGAGGAGCAGCAGTGGCAGGGCAGCTGCTGGAAGGGTGCCTTGCCATGCCAGCCATGACATTAATTACTAATTCCCCAGCCCAAATTTAGAATGGGACAAGGGTCAGCTCTGATTGCCACATCATCTATCAGCTGGAAACTATGTTTGGGTCTAAGCTCCAGCCACTCTGCTACTAAATATAAGTTGGTTAGTTGTTGATTTGAGTCTGCACTCCCCCAAGTTGCCTCTGACTAGCAAATAATTAAGCAGCTTGCTTTGTGAGGGCTCTGCTGCTGGCACCTCTTCATGCCCAAAGCTGCTTGGACACAAACCTGACAGCTTAGCAGAGTTTCAGCTTCCCTGGGCAATGGAAAGAGCCCAAGTGCTCAGCTCCTGTTTCAGCTTCCCAGACTGCTGGCACTGGGTGCCATGAATCAAATCTGTGGGCACCACCCAAGCAGTCTGGGGCAGGGTTTAGCTGCTCTTCCCCTGACATGAGCCTGGGCAGCCTCACAAAGGGACTGTCCCCTTCAGTGGCTGTGTGTGCAGGTCCCAGCCCACACCATGGTGCTGATGGCACAGCTGGAACTCCTGACTCCAGCACCCACTGGCACTCACAGCACCCACAGCACATCTCCCTCACCCCCTTCTGAGGTGGAATAAATTTAACCACACACAGCATCGCTGTTAAAATAGACTAAGAAGGTCAGTCCATTGAAACCACATGAAAATATATTGATTTAACACAGTTTTTAGGCTTGGAAATGTTATGCTGACAGGCAGCTGTGTTTAACAGAACACGAGCTCAGCTGGGAGTCAGGAGAGCAAATTCCTCCACCAGCTCCTGATGCAGGGCACTGCCCAATCTCCCTACTCATCCTCCCTGGGGATGGAGCAAACTAATCCAGGGAATGCTCCTCTGCAACACACTGCTTTGCTTCTCTGGCTCCCTTCTCACCCTCTGCTTGCAGCATCTGTCCCACTGCTTTTACCCTCAATTTTGGGTGGCAAAGCCTTTGGGGCAGTCAGGGCAGGTGTGTGATTCCACACAGACATAGACACCAAAAACTGAGCTGGGCACAAAGCAATCCCTCCCTGGCACAGGGTGCCCAGGGAAGCTGTGGCTGCCCCTGGATCCCTGGGAGTGCCCAAGGCCAGGGGGAACAGGGCTTGGAGCAAACTGGGATAGTGAAAGATATCCCTGCTCAAACCACTCCACAATTCTGATTTAGACCAGGGAGGGTAAAACGGAGACACTGAAAACTCAGCCCAGGGGATCCTGACACTGGGCTGGGCACTCCACACAATACTGAGCTGAGCTGCACCACTTCCTCCAAGGTGCAAAACTCAGATTTATTCGGCTGATTTCTTTCCACATCCATGATGAACATTCAGCTTTCCTCCCATTTAGTCACGAAGTTCAAACTTTTATTTGCCATCTGGCAACAGACTGGGCTTGACTGGGGGGAGGGGATAGGAAAGGGGCTTTTTTTCCCCCCTTTTTTTTTTTGCATCTGTATTTGCTTTATGAGCTATGGCTAAGGCATCATTTACACATGGGAAACTGGATCAGGTTCTCTCAATTCATTCCATATGTTCACTTATGCTGTCAAAACATTTTTTCGATCTAATTAATCCACACACGTCTCTCTGTTCATTTCCCCACTTTGGGCAGTTTCAGCATCTTTGGGGTACCTAGCTGGGATTGTCATAAAATCAACTTCTGCCCATAATTTGCTTTAGGGTTACTCCATCAAGAAAGCAAAACTATTTGCAATATTGTACTCTTCTTCATTTATTTATTCTTTCCCTGTTTCCAACACTGGCTCAGGAGACTTTTCCTTTCCCTTTCTATTCTTTGCCATGCTCCAGTGTCTACCTGAGGTTAATGAGGAAAATCCCTGCTGTGAGTTTTGAATTGGGAGTATTTTGTATCTGGTAAATCTGATGTGTGGTTTACTATTAAAAGAAAAAAAAACTGTACCTCAGAAATATGCTTACATTTTACCCAATCTGGACTGCATTTGGGAAATTACCCTGGACAGGGGCTCATAAAAAACAAGAGACCTTTAGAAAAAAGTCTTTCACTACTGTAAGCCAGTAGAAGGTTGAGATGTTAAAACAGTGAATAAAACTGCATTAAAATATAGAGACTTTTAGTAACCTTACAGATATCCCATGTCCAACAAAAAATAAAATACCATTTAAGAGATACAGAGATATCCAACGAGTGGTGAACAGAGAATAAATGAGAAATAAATGAGAAATCTGTTGGGAGTTTAGCCTGGACTGCCCAGCACAGAAAAGGCAGCTGTCCATGGCACAAGGCATTTGGTTTCCTTGCCATGACTGCTACAGACAAGGGGTCAGCAACCTTTTCCAGCACACTGCTCCAGAAAGTATTTTTCTTTCCCAAATTAGAGGCTAGCACTGACTGAACTGAGTGAAGCTGAAGCAAAGCACACTCATCATTGCAAGGACTAGATGACCTTTAAAGGTCTCTTCCAACCCAAACTATTCTGTGATTCTGTGATCAGCTGATGATACTGTCCTGTTTTGTTAAAAACTGAGCATCCTTTCTTCTGCAGATCTGAAAATCAGCCAGGGGTGAGAGGCTACTGCTCTCATTTGTCTTCTGCCACTAGAACTGTCCTCCAAGAGTGCTCTTGCTAAAATAAAAGCACTTTAAATGCTGGACACATGTTGCTCAATGATTTTATTTTTGGGATTTTTGGGAAGGATTCCTTAAAAGCCTGGGAAGCCTGGTCTGAGGATGGGATGGCCAGTCAGTTGCCGCCCGTGCTTTAACAGCAGCAAGGGAGAAGCTCAGCCTGACACAGAACTGAGAGGATTTCATAGGAGGAAACTGCAAAAGTCACACCAGAATAGGTGCTCTGCTCCCCTTGCTCCTAAAAACTTTGGCTTGTATCTCTTTGAGAGACCCCTGGGAAATGGTAAATACAGTTCCCTTGGGCACTGAAACTTCTCTGTCAGCAGGAATCTCTTCATGTGCACAATGTCTGTGTACTGCAATCACATTTATTGCACAGAAAACATGTAGGCACCAACTTGAACAAATTAATTTGGAATAAATTATTCTTATTGGCAAATGTCAGGTTACTCTTATCACCATTCTGGCTGATGTTTTTCTACACAAAACCAAACCCAAGCACTATTTATACCCAGCTGCCCCAGAGCCAGAAAAAGCCTTTGACTACAGAAATATTCCATAACCTCTATTACTGAGCAAATCCAAACCTGTCACCCAGCACTGCCAGCAGGAGTTTTAAAGGTGTCTCAGGCATCTTTTCCCTTAGCAGATGTTCTAAGAAAGCATTTGTATTCATTTGGCAAATAGAAAAAGAGCACATTTTATAATTGCCCATGCCCAAAACAAAGGCAGGTTCTGTCTGCAAGCACACCCCAGCTGGAATTAGAGGTGCATTTGCTGTGGGACTGAGGCAGCAGTGGCACCAGAGCTGGGCTGGTCACAGCCTGAGATCCAACCCAGATCCTGCAGAGAAGAGCACCCAGGACAGTCCCCACCTTCCCATCTCCAAATTTTGGCCAGGTTTTGGGAAGCCTGGTTTATAAACTCTCCTTTTTATCCCCAGGAAAGGCAAACAACACCAAATCCTTCCAAAGGGACGTTCTCACCTCACAACACCCATCCAGTCACCATTCCAACTTTTACTTTGCCATCCCATCCTATTTGCCCAGCTTTTTAAGAAGCCCCCAGTGAGCTGCACCTTGTAGCTCCTGCTTCCAAGCAAGCCTTGCCCCTTCAGCCACTTCAGTGAGAAATTTCTGACCCACTGCTCCTGGAGTGCTTATGGGGGAAAGCTCTTCCCAGCACACCTTCCATGACTGTAGTCACTGGATTCACTGGCTCCTGAATTTTAACTCTGCACAAGCCACACAGGCCCTGAGATCAGCTCAGCTGGTCAGACATGGTGCTGATAATGCCAAGGGTGTGAATTTGATTTGATCTCCCATTTGGGGGCCCTTCACTTAAGAGATGGACTTGATCATCCCTGTGGGTCCATGCAACTCAGAATATTCTGTGATCCTTCTGCACCTCAGTTCCTCACATATTCCACAAGAATCACTAACACAATGAGATTAATACCAAACACTCAGGAGGAAAATCTGGCCAATGTGGACACAACTGAAGAAAAACCACTTTGTGCTTCACTATTCAGCTGATCCTAAGAACTGAGCCAATTCCTGCTGCTGAAGACCTGTCCTTTTATTTAAATACAGCAAGCTGGGAAAAGAGATGAATAGCAGAGGCCCAAATGGTTCATGGAGCTTTTCACTTGTAGGTCACTGAGCAGAACCTCAGCCAGGTCAGTGAGTGTTGGGAGTTATGATGGGATGCCAGTTTTTTATTGTGTCCTCTGCAAGGGAGATTTACTGGTTTCAAATTAATTTCTATTGCATACAGTTTTGCCAACATGAAATGCTCCAGTGTCACAGCTCAGTCACTGACAACCCTTTGCAAAGCCCCACATGAGAAACTGCTGCCACCACCTGAACATTTCCTTTTCAAATCACACCTGGAGAAGTGTCTTGACTGTGAACTGAGGCTGGAGGAGCCCAAAGAGCCTTCCCCAGCCATGGGTGGGGGCACAGCCCTGCAAGGAGAGTGGCAGTGCAGCTGCACCTTCTGTTCCTGACTGGAGCAGAACTGGGGAGAGGCAGAGCCCAGCCCTGGGGTTGTCCTGTGCTCCCCACAGTGGCAGCTTCAGGAGGGAGGTGAGCCAGAAAAGTTCTGCAGTTTCTCTGCAGAAAGTACTTCCTGAAAAAAAAAAAAAAAGCCCAGAACAGAAGAAGCAAAAATGAACAACTCTATCATTATCTGATGTGCTGAGATCTCGGCAGAGATCAGCTCAAAGATCCATATTGTTTACAGCAGCTGATGAGTCTCACAAGTGCTGAAGCTGTGCTCTCGCTTAAAGTGCTAACATATTTACAGTTTTCAGTCCTGTCCTTAGCACTTATCTGTCATTTCAAGATGAATGCTCCTTTTGTACAGCCTAATCACTTGCACGAACACTCTGCTAGCTCAAAATCCCACATTTCTTTCGTTTTTCCATTAGCAGCAATTCTGTATTTTGGAAATTGCTTAATGCAGAAAATGTGAAAAAAACAAAAACAAAAAACAACTAGTTTTTGTTCAAAGGTATTTCTTTGGCTGTGATGAGTCTAGAATGGAGGGAAAGATATTAAATTACTTTTATCTGATGCAAGTCTGAATTTTGCTGCACACCTTTCTAAACATACTTATCCATTGTTCTGCCCTGGCTTGGTTATTGACATTGGAATAATTAGTGAAGATCTGTTTAGGACCAGACAGGATCAGCAACATATCTGACTAAACCCTTGATAAAAAGTCATTTTTTGATGCTCAACAATCTTCCTCTATTCACAATATTTCAAACTTTTGGTAGGATCTCATCCTGCCCCCTCCTCTCCAACAAACAAATAGGAGCATGGGTAATTAAAAAGCTGTCAGTCATTCTGGTTTTACAGCAATAAAGGAATGTAGGTCATTTTACAACTCAATAACTTAATTTAAAAAAATGCAGCCCAGGCATGCAAGAAAAAGGATACAGTTCTGAGGAGGAGGTCTTACCCTGCTGGATGTTTTACATTACTCTCATTGGGTTACTGGCCTGTCACAAATCAGTTTCAGATGCACCTCTGAAAATGCTCAGCAATGCAAGATGCATCTGCTGTTTCTGCTAATCCTGGTCCCACTGCAGTCAAAAAAGGGCAACATCTGATTTTCAGAGGTCTCCAGAAATGTCTACAACTGCAGTTCAGAGGGGTCCATACCTGAGCAAAAAGAGCACCTCAGTTATGAGTTGGGCACAGAGTTAGATACCTAAAGCTCCAGGCTGGGAATGAAAATCTGTTCTGGAATTAGCCTTTGCTGTTCCTAAGAAATTGCCAATCCAAACCCTGAGTGAATTTGTGCTTTAAAGGATGTGGTCTACCATTCCTGCCCAAATATTCTCTAAAAACAAGAATTCTGCATATGAAGTGCATTTTTGTGCAGATGTACAAGACAATCTTTAAATGTTCTGAATGCTGTAAATACTAAAACTTGATATAAATATCAGAGTTGTAACCATGCCACAGTATATAAGCCATCTTCCACATTATATACATAGCAATGAATATTAACACAATAATAAACTGCAGTTCTAAGGTAAGATTTTGGAGTCAAAAGATGTTACAATTATGTGTAACTGTGTTGTCAATCTACAGCCTTTCCATTCTGACTTATTTTAACCCATGAGAGCAACACCTTTAGCATTATCATAGATTCTCTTTGTACTTTTTGTCCTAACACTTCAATACAACAATAAACCCCACCTCTGAGGTATGCAAACACCACTAGATGTGCTTCACAAGGCAGGAGGATGAAGAACAAAGTTACACAAAGTCACAAAGTCAGTGGCTGAGGTGGGGATAAAGTCTGTGTACTCTGCCTCTCAAGTAAGATAACACAGATTGTTTTCTCATTGCAAAATTCAGCTTTTACACTCAGAAGAACTTGGTGCTGCAGTAGTTTGTGACAATTTGAACCAGCACAGAGTACCTCCCATTACCAGGCTGTTAATAAGAACTGCTTTGGCAAACAGTGAATTTTTCCTGTGTCCTTAAGAAATACTACACTGCATTTTACAGGGTATTTGTTTGATCTGGAAAGCCAGGCAACTCACTCCTTATCTCCAGGACATGAAACAAGCCTGGGATTTGAGGTGTCCAACAGTTCTGGACATCCATATCTGTTCCTACTTAAGGAATTACAATAGGAGCAGGGATGCTGATAAACCAAGAAAAGCCCTTTTTCCTTAACCCTTCCTGGTAATGCTGCAGAGAAATCCACCACGGGTGAAACATGAGAAAAATCTCTCCTAAATCCCACTGCTGTGCTGCATCTATCCATGGAAGAGTTCCCAGCTTCCTGAAGGCACAACCCAAAGAACGGCAAATATCATCATTTGGAGAAATTCAGACAAAATTCAGTTACAAAACATTAAAGAAGGGTGCTTGGGAGGAAGATTGGGCAGGGCAGCAGGGAGGCAGTGGAATGACCCTGGTGTGAGGGATGCTGTGTAATGAGCCACTAGAGGGAACAAGAGTCATGCTCTTAATTAAGGTGCAGCCTCTTTTAGCAGGGGTTCTGAGGGTTTTCCTTGCCTAGGGAAGCTGGATGGAGAGGGGTTGAAGCCTTTCCCTGTAAACTTTGGAGTGGGACAAAGCTTTTCTGCCCTTTGTTTGTTTCATTCTCCCCTTTCAGGTCTCTATAGGCCTCGGCATAAGCAGGGAACACGACTTGAAGAATTCATACACCTTTCACATCTTCTACCTGCAATTAACTGTTTTCTGCACCTGGTAAAAATGTTTAAACAAAAACCTGGGATCAGAAGGGATGAGACAAATGAGAGAAATTAAAAATAAGAAAAATGGTAAAAGAGATAAAGCTGTATTTTGCAGACAGGGTACACTTTGGTGTTGGCCCCTTTGAAGGAGAAAGGAAGAAAAATCACATTCATGTCATTGCAAATGGTGTGAAAAATGTGGAGTGATGCTCTGCTGGCATCTCTAGACTGAGACAGTGGTTGGGAAGGATGGGAAGGACCTGCACCCCCCTCTTGCCTGCTGACCTGAGTGGAGCTGCATGAGAAAAATCAATGAGGTGAAAAGCAAAAGCCCCTCTTTTCCTCTGCTGCTGACCTACTCAACAGCACGGCAAGGGCTGAATCACAGACAAACAATCTTTGTATTACCATAAAAATGACAAATAAGTAACAGTTACAGCCTGTAAACACAAGACTCAAGTTAAATAGAGTTCGAAGTGGTCCAGAGTAAGTGGAAGCAGGATCCCACTCCTATTAGAGCCAGCTCAGCCTAAAGAGTATCAGATGTTACCCGGGCCTTAGAAGGCCTGGGACATAAACTATGTGTGTAAGAGAAAAAGAAGTCAAATGACTCATGACAGAGTTTGTTTTAATATAAATGACTTCTTCTGGCTCTCTGCTTTTAAAGCCTTGCCATGTTCAGATCCTGAGCAGCTAACCTGGGCAGCTGGCTCCCTCAGCCCTGTCCTTCAGTTTGTGTATAGAATGCTGGCATTTACAAACTCCTATTCCTCTGGCTGAGGAAGAACAGTTTATTTTAGCACTGTGATCAGTGCCATCATAAATCTCCCTTCTTCCAGTCCAAGAACACTGGCACAGCCCAGTCAGTGCTCTGTTCATATGCTGTGCCCATAAAACAAAGGATGTACCACGAGGCTTTACTGAAGTCCTGCAAGCCTTGAGAGGGAACCTGAGGTGAGGGATCAGCACTGACTGAGCCACAAACCATCCCTGACCCTTTGCTTTCATTTTGTGAGGACATGGGTAAGGGAATGAGATGTGGAAAGAGTTAGGAGGAAAGAAGAGAGGAGAGGAGAG
>VZTB01000285.1:34509-71312 GCA_013397245.1 Thryothorus ludovicianus
GGAGAGGAGTGGAGAGGAGAGGAGAGGAGAGGAGAAAGTTACTAAATAAAAGAGAGGCACAAACAAGAGGCAAAAATACAAAAGGAAAGAATAAACATCCTCAGAGTAGGAGCAGGTAGAGGAAGAGGTGGCTGTTGGGGATTTAGTACTCAAAGAGAAAAGCCCCATTCCTATCTTTATTCTATTTCCATGCCTGATTCTCCTCTGGGATGAGTGGTATGTCCATGTCCAGAAAGCCACATGTTTGGTGTTTTGTGTCTTATGGCAAATGTACTGAATATCTACAGGGGCAAAGTAAATAAAAAAAGTGAATCTTGCTTAGTCTCCCTTTCATGCAATGCAAGAATCATCCCTTAGATGGGACTATTGCAAAATTAAACAACCTTGCAACCACAACCAGTAAATAATGAATAATGTGCTTGTGTGCTCAAAGCTTTTATGCCAACCAGTCCAGGAACGTGAGGAGAGCTCATCACAAAAAGGCCCCATTTATCAGAAGGGCTTCACACAGCTTAGCATCTTTAGGGCCATTACTCACCTCCCACACCTAAGCTAAGTGCCAGCTCCCAACCTAGAGCCTAACACACATCTCATTTATCTGCTGGAAGACACATGAGCTGATTCCCTCAGTCTGGTCTAAAGATGCAGCATTCAATATCTAAACTACTTAAAGTTAACAGAAATGGGTGATTTCACAACAACATACAGAAAAGCACCAGCCTGGGAAAATTAGGTGAAAATTAAGTCTTATGAGACATTTTGAAAGCAAAAGGAGTCTGAAGGTTACAAGGCTCAGCAGTATTTTGCTGAATCCATGAAGGTATTTGTGCTCCAGGGCTGGGCAATGAAGGCACCTTTCAAAGGTGATGTGTTATCATGGTTTTGGGAAGGAGAGGCTGGGATGGATGATGGTACAGCCCTCCCATGTATGCCTGTCATGCAGAGACTCTTCAAAGGAAAAACTATTGATAAAAAGTTGGTTTATTTTCTAGATTTCTCCCTTGAGGGGTCCCCAGTGCATCCCAAAGAAGTGGCATGGTCAGATCTAACCATTCCTCATTAGTGAGGGGTTCATTGCCACATCACTTTTCTCTGTCCCTTACCCAAAAATTGGGCTCCCACACCCACACTCCTCCCAAAACCTCTACCTGGCAAAGGACTCTGGAAGCTGTGAGGCCAACAGCAGCTGACAGCAGGTGCTCACACCAACAGCCCCTGCATGGGTCAGGAGGTATTTCTGTACTGAGGGTTAGTGATGCTCAGAGGAATGCAGCTCCCAGGAATGCTACACATTGGGAGCATGCCCCATAAATCACTCCTAAGACAACAACCCAACTCGCTTCTGCTGTGCACTTATAAGGCACAGCAAGAAAGGGGCACAGCAGTTCTCCCTGTTTGTGCTCTTCAAACGTTTTTCAAGCCTCATCTGGAGGCTTGATTGTGCAAAAATCTGCAAGTCAGGCTTTTCCATGCCCACTTGGTGGTCAGCCTTTCTGCCTTTATTTCCCTCAAGAGTGACAATTATGGTCTTGCTACTCATTACGTGGACACGTGTCCCAGTAAAAACAAAACAGAGCCACAAAGGAATTTCATATGGGTTCTCTGTATCTCACTGCCCAACTTCAAACTGTGCCTCGGAAATTTTAAGCACAGGACATATGAAAAGTTGCTTCAAAACAAGAAGGAAAGGGCTGGGAATGGTTGTTATATGCCTGTATCTAAGAAACCGAGGAAACAAGAACATATGATTGAACAAAGAAAAAAGAATGGGAATTGGATTCCAATTCTGAGGAAAGATAACATGTTAAAAAAGCAGCTGCCTTCTAATAAATGTTACGGGATCTCTCCCTCACCATTTCAGATCCATGATTATATGAAAGAGAATAAAGAAAAATGTCTTTACTGTTAACCACAATAAAATGTATCGGGCACTGAGATTGTAAACAGCCTTGTTAAACTATACAGAGAGAGAAAATGTTAATAAGCAAATCCCTCTAGACATCTTTAGGAGCAAGGAAAACACAGCATATGTAAAACATAAAACTTTTTCAATTATAGGGTAGCAAAAGTATGTCCTAGTGGTCTGAACTAGTGGCACCAAATCCCACAACTGAGTGATCATAACGTCCTTCACAAACTTCAGTGTGAAAAACAGTCAAGCATTTCAGACAGTGCTGTGACTCCACATGCTCGTGCCTCACCACAGAACAGTCTGATCCCTGTGCTGACATAGCAAGAGTGCAAATCCCAGATGGAAAATTAATCTCACAATGTAGCCAGATTGAGTTTCCAATTCTCCAGTGCATAACTTGAAGGTTGTTCTGCTCAGCTACTGAAGAGGTGAGGGCAGAGAGACTTTAACTTGTGTGACATCCCAAACATCATTTAAGCAAGACACGCTCTGAAAAGGACCTTCTTGGCTACTGACAGTTACAAAAGATCCATGGCACCCTCCTTTGTCCTCATCCTTCCTATAAAATATTGCTATCACACTTTTCCCTGCTTAAATGGCCTGGACAGAAGGGGAGTCCAAGGTCCAAATGACTTCAGCTGTGTCTCTGAGTACATGGATAAAATTGGTCCTTAAAATAGAAAGGAGAAGGTTCACAGTACACTTTCAAGAAAGCATCTATCTGCTATAAAGACACATTTATGGTTTCCTCATATTTATGGTTTTCCTCAAGAAAAGACAGGGTCAGCAAGCTGGAAAAACTGTAAGGTTGTGATATTATTAAAACTTCTACAAGCTGATCTTAATCTTATTCTTCTTGAAAAAAAAAAAATCAACTAATTGTATATCTCCTTAGACAAAGTCCACTGTGGTCATTCCATGGTTTGTTACAAAAATATGCAGCAGCAGAAGCTGAACTATTCCAGGCAGCATTTTTTCTCCTGCTTGCCAGGTCCTGGGCTTACTGACAGATGAGAAAAACACCATTGGTTTAATAAGAGTCTCAACTTGTGCAGATTAACAAAACACTACATCTTATTCTTTGCCAGCATCAGCTGACGTGAGTTTTTAAAAAGCTGAAGGACATGACAATGTAAGTGTTAATCCTACAGACAGAGGAGGTTACATTCATGTACATGTGGTTGTTTCTAACTCAGTAATTCAGGGTGTGAAAGATCCAGAACTCGGGAGAAGTCAGTGGAGCTGTGCCACTGTGCAAAGCCAGCTACACTTTCAGCATCAAGACAGATTAAACAGATTCCTTTTGTCACGCTTCCCTCCAAGAGATCTTCATTACCTTTTCAGTCCATCCCCATAAACGTGAAAAATAGGTAATAAAATCTTTATCACCAGTCTCAGAATTAATAAACAGGGAAGTCACATTGATATCCTGACACATGGTGCCTCATCTCCTTCCACCAATGCCCAAATGAAAGGCCATGTTTTATTTTATCAGTGTGATATTTCATGCTCATTTCTGCCTCCAGAGCAACAGCAAGGCCACATCCCTGAGTACTGGACTGCTGAGGCTGCTGCCTCCAGTGTTAGAAGAGCTGTGCCAAACACTCAGCTCCTGTAAATGGGCAGTTCTGTTATAGCTGATGGAACACAAGGACTCACTGCAGCTGCCTTTCCCTGTCACTAAAGAGTTACTGAGAAATTCCAAAAGTGAACATTTGTGTACTGTGTGACATTTCAAATTCAGCACGCTGTGCTTCCCCAAAAATGACAGCACCTAACAAGAGACACAGCCTTTGTGTCCCATTACCTGCAGCATCCACAGCTGGTTCCTGAAGGAGCAATAACACAAACCAACTGCAAGAGCTCGAATCACCTTTATCATCCCAAGATGTGTCATCTCCCAGTGAACTGTGTCAGATTCCTGCCTGGGCTCTGATCCAGCAAAGTACTTCAGCTCATGGGCAGTCCTGCCTGTCTCCAGCTGAGCTTCTTGCCTACTTGAAAGTCAGATGATGCACCCCAGTGCTTGACTGGACTGGGGCACTGGAGTCAACTGGTGTCACTCTGAAATCCTGGAGCAGCACTGATCTACATTAACTGGGAATGCTGCATTAGGGTTGGACTAAGATCATCTGTCACTGCAGTAGCTGTTATGACCTGCTATGAAAAACTTTGACATTTACTTAGACAAGTTTTTACCTGTAATAATTTCAAGTGATATAAACCAACCACAAATCATTGCTGTGACAATGAACAAAATACTACTGCACAGCATGTACTGATCTGATAATACATCAAATGTATGACAACATATAGCACCAGACACTGCACTCCCCCAAGAACATTTCACAGCAACAGAATTATTTCTCTCCACTCCAGCATAAAAGGCAGCCAGCAGGATGATATCAAATGATGGCAGCTCTGCTTCTCATAAAAGGACCTCGGGGACTGCAAGGAGATTTGTGTATCTGCACTTCAGCAGCACAGCAATGTGGAAATGTTAAAGTTAGTAAAGCAAACAGACCTCAAATGAGAAGGGCAACAGATGTCAACCAGTATCACATGTCAGTAAACAGCAACAAGGCAGAGGGTACTTTTCTAAGCACTTTTGTGAGAGCATCGTGCGAGCAGCCACAGCCACATCTCAGCTGGGTGATCTCTACATGGTGGTGTTTGTGTGTGTCACTTAACTCCCACCAAGAGAGGAACTCCAGCCACATGCAAAAGCTGTCCACTGGAGTCAGCTGAAAGAAAGTAGAAAGGTTTCTATATATTTATTGTGGCTTGGAAAGTGAAAAAAGTCACACTCTCAAACTGATTGAAAGCTCATTCTGTGCTTGGCAGAGACAAACCAGCATTTATATTCCTCAGCTTTAATACAGAAGGATCATCCTTAGGGCAAAAGAGTAGTAGTGATTCATCTGCTTTTTACCCTCACTGCAAAGGCTTCTGACAGTAAGGCCAAAATATGCTAACTAAAAAGGCACTCTTTGTACCATAAACACTAGGCCACAAGGAACTGGACAGTGGCCATCAAATCACTGCCTTTTCATTTCTCTCTCTCATCTATATTTCTCTCAAGATTTCTGGTAAGGAGGCAGCTGACTCTATACAAAAGCCAGAGGCATTGCCAGTATCTTGGTGGTTTCATGCATGCCATGTTGAATCTGACTTTATTACACAAGGGAAAGAAAGCACTCTCAACTAGGGAAAGCCATATTTCAGTGTCAAAACACCAAGGAAAGAGGTAAAGGGATGGAGTTCTACTGCCAAGTCACTGCCCTGAGCCCAGGCTTGGTTAGATGTAAATATTCCCCACAGCCATTGAACATCTCACATGAAACAGTTCGGTTCTCAAAGTCTCTTAGAAGAAGAGGCCACAACAACCAATGCATACCTAGGAGAGCAAGAGCTTTTTATTTTTTTTTTTCCTGAGGATGGTCCCCACTAAACCTTGGGCTCAAACTCTACATGCCCAGATTTGGAGTTCTTGAGGAAAAGGAAGGCAAGGTCACAGCACCTTAACACACTCCTTGTGTACATCATGGTGCCTAAGAAAAACCATCTCTTTCCTCTGCCTTTCCAAAGGGAACGGGAGAAAAAACCCAAAATGGCAGCAAGGCCTTTGCTAAAAGGTGCATTAATTAGGTAAGGCAAGCCAACAAAATGATTAATTTGCTGTTCCCCTTTCAATATTATGTTTACACAAGTTGATTATAGCACTTAATTACTAATTCACCCCACTCAAAAACAAGAGCGCTTTAAATTTTTAATGAGATGAGAGAAGGCAGCATTCCTGAACTCAACAGGGAGAAGTCATTTTATTTCCTCTTTTGATTTCCCAAGTTATTACCATTTCTAAGGAAAAACTTATCCCTTCCCTGATCTTCCACTCAGCCCTTGCTTTTGAAAATATGGAAATCACGGGACGCTTGCATGAATTTCAATCCATGGCCTGACAGGTAATGCTTTGGAAGTGGAATAGAGGATCAGATCATCAGCTGCAGAGTGTCCACTGAAATAAATGGAACAAAATTACACCAGAAACGGCCTGATCCAGAAATGGAAACGGCCTAACCCCCTCCAGTTCTGCCAGCACCAAAGTTGAATATGTCCCAGTACTATTTATGGGTGTTCTCATGAAAATGTTGTCTCTTCCCCATTGCCAGTTGGTCCATTACCAAGGCTGTGGGCTAATTGTACTCAGGAATTTCTTTACATTCATGACTGTCTGCAGCACTTTCATTGTTACAAGGCAAACACTCCATGTATCCTATGTCTTTCCTTGCTGGTCTTTATAAAACTTGTGCTGTCTCTGGTGGGGTTTGTTATTTGATTTTTCCCTCTGTGCTCTACCACCCAACGTCATCCTGAGACAACTGAGAGGAGATGTCCATTAAATAAAGCAAAACCCAGCAGTGCAGAGACAAAACTTCCAGGCTCTGTTAGTACAGAGTTGTGAGGGAATTATTTCCCTGCACCACCTGAATTTCAACTCCCACCTGGAATACAGTCCACAGAGCCAGGGGACCATGATCCCCACGGCTCCTGGGGCTGCAGACTGGACCCAGAGGGTCCTTCAGCTGCTACTGCTGCTAAATAATGCAGCTAATCCACTTGAGATGATTACCTAACACATCTTCCTATAGGATCCAGGTCTTTTTTACACACCTCTGACCTGCTTTGTTAAAAAAATTAAAAAGCTTTTCCCTGTGTTTTTGCAGGATATGCCATTAACTTGGCTTAACAACCAAAAGCAACAAAGGAAAGACTTCCCTTAAAAGTCAATTTGATACTTGAAAAATCTTGCAGTCATGTAGATTCTAAATTCTAGCTCAGTGTTCCACACCAAAAACATTCACAGAAAGCTGATTACAGAGAGTTACCAACAAAATACAGTCTAGAAAATCAGAGTTTCTTCTCTCCTTCTTTCTGGCATGCTGGCATAACAATGCCCCACGTGAACACAGCATATCCAAAATAAATCTGGTAATCTGGTTCCATGCAGGTAATTTTATTAATTGCTTTAATACACAATTAAGGAATAGTCAGTGGGCTGCAGGGGTTTATAAGGCAATAATCCTGTTCCCTGGTGTACAGCTTTGTCAAAAGAGTGGGCTATCAAAAAAAAAAAAAATTAGCTGGATGACTGCCAAATCAAACAGCACCTTCTTCCCATTTTCAATTATACACGAGTGAGGCAGAGTAACGAGGATATACTGGAAACTTTGACATTTATTTATTGAACATTCTTACTGAGAAGGAATTGCTGGCTGGCTAAACCGGAAACTATATTTTTACTATAGAAACAATCCCATGGAAAAGCAGGATCCTGCTGCTCAGCATGAAAGGAATGGCTAGAACCAATAAATTGACCCATCTAAGTCAGCAAAGCTAAGGTCATTTCATTCAATACAGCACGGATTTCAAAAATCCAAACCCCAATAATAAAGTCTCTATTTCAGAAATTTTTATGCCACACTTTTACACAGCACTGTCTGTTGGGGTCCAACCAGGCTCTGATAGAGCTCCCACAAAATCACTCAGGAAAAAAAGAGTGCAGCATTTGTAGGGGCAAATTAAAAGATAAACCAAGAAGAAATTCAGAGGATTTTCTCCCCTTTCTGGAGTTTCTAGAGACTAAATAACCAAGAGATGAAATGGGGAAGAACTCACCACACTGTGTGGCTTTTTTTCTTTTTGGATAGACCAATTGTTTTACCACAGAGGAGAAAAATGCAGGGAGAGCAAATGAAGAGGAAAATAGGGAAGTCAACATTCTTTGAAGCAACAACATATGGTGACCAGGCCTGAGAGATGGAGGTTATAAATCTTCCCTTGATAGAATTACCTAAAAATGAAATTGCAGCTTCAAGGAGCTTGAACTTTTCAATCCACACTAGGAGCTTGCAGATTAACCTGTTTGGTCACAGCTTTTGCACTAACCTTCATTTCCAAGGCTTTTCTGTAAAGGCTGAGCATGTTGAGAATTTTGGTGCTAATACAGATGTGGTCAGCAGAAAGCATAAAAAACTTTGCACAAATCACTTGAAATATGAAGAGAAATATGTGAAAATTAAGAATCAGAACAAAATGCTGAATTGTTCAAAGAGCAGCAGTATGGGAAGGGAGAAGAGACAGGAGGCAGGTTGCTGCTTGTTTCTTTGTGAGAATAAACTCATTTAGGGATACCAAAGGATAAAGGAGAAGCTCTTCAGTGTTCCAGCCACCATGACCCACTGCCCAAGAGAGGTCAGGGTGAGGCTCCTGCTGTCCCACGTGTGGTGAGTGCCTGCCTGTCCTTGGAAAAACCCTCCTCTGAAGCAGCTGCTGCCCCACCTGCAAACCCCAGAGATGGGGCACCCCAGGACCAAACACCAGGACTGTGCAGGAGGATGAGAGTGCAACAACCAGCACAGCCACAAACCTCCCCCAGGAAACACCACCCAATTCCAACACATTTCTTACCTGTTCACTTAAATAAAGCTTAACTCTGACTACTCCACAAAGTTACCACAGAGCTGGATCTCCCCATGGTGACCCAGCTTGTCTTTCCTCTGCTGGAAAGGATGTCCTGGGAGATTTTGAGGATTTTGCCTTTGTGTCCAGGTTCTGAGTGAGGCAGCTGCTCTGACCTGGCTGCCCCATGCCCCAAATATCTGCAGGATGCACATTCCATCAAATTCAGCATCCCTGGTGGGCAGCAGCCAGAGCTCTTGTCAGCAGAGCATGGTAAAGCTGGACTAAGATTAGCAGAAGTGATTTGGAGGGATTCAGATTTGGGTGCTACTTCCAAGCTGTCCTAAACTGCTTGAGTTTTAGAAAGTGGAGAACAGCCAACCCATAAAAACCAGGGAGCTTTTAAACGTTTTGATTCTGACATTGAGTGCAAATGTCCAAAAACTGTTCTGAGAAATGTGACCAGTGACTGGAAAAAATACAGTAAAAAATCCCCTTTAAAAAACCATAGACATAAGGAGAGAGGTTACTGTAAAAAACCCACAGTTCTCTCCTTTACTATTACACTGAGCAAACAAAGCTTTGGAAAGCACAGTAATTAAACACAAACCATCCATTAGAGGAGAGGTAATAACCTGTATTTGCAAAGTCTACAAAGATGCTGAATGTTTGCAGCAGCACCTCAAAGAAAGGTTTGTTTTGGAAGATGTGTTACCAAAATAAATGTCAGGGAGGTTATTGACCTGCAATGGTAGATACACATTTACTCTTCCCTAAACCTAAAATAAATATATTCCGTTTCTCCTCTGTGATCCCATGTAGCTAATTTTCTATTTTAAATATTCATATCTGTTCTGACATTACTGGATATTCTTCTGAAATATTTTTTATATATAAGGGCAGAGTTAAAAACTAAAGGTAAGTGGATACACAAAAATGTATAAAGCACAACACAGAAAACTTCACTGCATTCGATTTTTCAATGCTGATAAAGACAGACTTAACAAAATCAGTTTTGAGATGTTCAGTTATTACAGAGTAGTGGGAAACATCCTAGGCTTGGAATGAAATATGTGTTTGAAGGCAGAAGATTAACAGAAGAGTAAAAATTAAATATGAAGTCCTGTCACCACAAGTTGCTACAGAAATTGTATTTATCAAAATAAGGCCTCCTTACAAGCACTAGAATTATTTATTACACACAGATATACATGTTGCACTGTGTATTTGCTGCAGTGGGATTCATTTTAATGGAAACATTCTTATGAAATTGTTTTTCCTGCACTGTAGAATATTCCCATTTGGAGAAGAGCCAAGCACAGCCCAGCTCCTCAGCTTAGGTTGAGCTGTTTATTGATTCCAGTGGAACCAATTTAACCAGGTCAAGGAGCTGAGCTCCTTGTTCACAAAATATCTCCAGATAATATTTCGTGCAAAATTTCATCGACAAGTATCTGTGCCTGATGTTATAAAGAAAAATGCCACAAATGTATTAGGGCCCATCCTGATAAATCATTTTCTCCAACTGCATTGTGCTGTTCAGTGGCCTCGTGCAGCATGAGGAGAGAACATTGCCAGGCATGATTTGGGACACTCAGACTCTCCTTTGGGTTCCTGATGCCACTGCTGTTTGTAAAAATGCAAATAAGCCGTGCTTTGACTGATCCACTAAAAATAAAAGGCTAAAAATAAAAGCCTCACTGCTACTTTTTCAGCTGCTAATGGACTGAAATAACATGAATGAACATGAAATTCCATCCTCATTATTAACTCTGCATTCACAGGAGCTAAGATGTGTTATTTTTCACTGCATAAATAATGCTGTGCTGCTTCTTATGTTTAACATTCCTCAACATGAAGGAAGGGAAGTAGGACAAATGTAACTGGGATGAAAGTGTGACCTTCCTGCAGGATCAGAGCCTTGCCAAATTCCCTGTTTTGTCTGTAAAATTACATGGGTTAACTTCATATACAGCAGCTTCCATGCATGTCCCCACAGCCCAAAGATGAATCCTCAACACAGCTAAATAATATCTGGAGTTAAACAGAGGGTGGAGAGAAAGCAATGCTGGATCTTGTCTGGCTGTGCAGAAGGGACAAACTTTTCCACTTGGATTAAAGTGTGTGTGTGGTGCCAGAAGTCAAGGTGTAAAACACATTAAAACTGAGCAAAAAATGACATAAAATCAGGTGCTGCATACCTGGATGGATGCAAAATCCCCAGAAGCACAAGCTCCAAGAATAGCAGCACCCACCAAAACAGACTCCACTTCTTTGGACAGCACAACAGGTTTGCCTGCAGAGGGAAGAGCCCTGTTAGCAGCTCCACAAATAATTAAAACCCAAAAACACAAACAAAAAAGGAATCAAAAAAGGCTTGAAAACCATTATTCAAAACCCCAATCACAGCTACATCCTGCTGTAGGTTAATGTAAATTTCTCTGCTCTGTGGTTCCACGCTCCACGAAAAGTGCAGCATTTAAATAAAATCTTTTTAGCAAAATATTAATGCAGAACATAAAGCACACAAAAAAACAACCCCCCAGATCTTTGGCACTGGCTATTTATCTCACTCAGAGGGCTCAGTATAAACCTGTTACCCACACCCTCCAAACCCACATGCCCATTAAAAGTTGACCTGGAGGGGAAAACAAGGCCGTCTCCTTTTTGTTTCTTTTGCAACAAACAAAAAAGAGATTGTTTGTGTATGGTTTTGAACACACAGCTAACAAAGCCAGCCTGGTTTTGCTGGAAGACATGAAAATATGAGTAGTAAACTTTCTCAAGCTATGTATGAAATAATAAGAGAAATCTTGTCTTCCAAATTGTGCAAGATACTCGAGAACAAAATTAAAACACTGGAAAAACAAGTAGAAAATATGTCTTCTAAAGCAGAATTAAATATTAGTGTTTCATCACCCCTGGGTACTATGGAGAACATATATTCTCTTGGTTTATGCAGAATTTTCTGAGACCTGCTTCACTAGTGTAAATAAAAGCAGGAAAAGGCTAAAAAAACCTAACAAAAATTAGCCAAAATAGCTTTCTTTATTCCTCTGAAAAATCTAAACCAAGAGCATAAATCTGAATACTTTTCTAGCTACACTTCAGATGCTTATCCTCACTGAGCCAAAACATTTAATATTCCTACAGTATTTGGCATGTGTCTGTATTTCCAGTACTGAGATAATGTCACTCAGTGAATGATGCAAACACAGGGCTGGCAGCAGGGATTCCTGCTCAGAACAGTCTCCACGATATTATGCCCCAAAAAATGCTGTTCCTGAGAGCCAGCTGTAAGACTAGAAGGAGCTGAAATTTGGGTGAAGTCCTAAAATCAGCCACGAACAACTCCTAGAGAGGAAGAAAAGGCAAAACACGCACTTTGCAAAACGAGAAATTAAATTATTAACGTAAAAAACAATCACTGACACAAATTCACCTCGCAGCAGGTGAATTTTGCTTGATGCAAAGCTTGTCCTGTCACCTGAGCATTCCCCCAGCTCAGGACTTGGGTCAGCTTGGAACAGCAAATCCAAAGCTGAGGCTCAGAGCTCCGTGGCTCTTTGCCAGGCGTCAGGGAGCAATTTTCAGCGTGCTCTAAAATTTACTGCCCATTTCCCGCATGGTCAGAATGAATACGGAATTCTTACCAGGCAAACAAAAAGATCAAGATACTTTTTAAGTGGCCTGTGGAATTATCTATTGGATGTCTGCATGGCTGAGTCATGGGCATTTGTGGCTAACAATAATATATTCAGATTTTTTTTCTTTTCAGGAAAGAATGGGGGATTGATCCTGGAATGTTAGTTATTTTATCTGATAGGCTCTAATGAGTTCAACATAACCAAGAGCATTTCAGTCAGATGAACTCTGACATCCCTTGTCAGTCACTGATTTTACAAATGGGGGAGAACTCCAGACTGCAAAAAGGCCTTTTTGTACTGAATTGTACTTGGCCATTAGTTACAGTCAAAGAACTTGTGATTACATTTTAATCAGAATACCTTTTCACAGATCTTTTCTTTTACACATCACGACCCAGCAGCCCAACTCCACATGTAGCTGAAATTCACCCAAAATATGTGAGTTTTTGAGGGAAGGCATGGACTTAACATCATTTTTCACAATGCACTGCTTTGACTACAATGTATTTAGTGAATTTTAAGGTCAACAGGCATTATGTTTTTTGCTTGTCCATCAGAGTTATAAAGTGTGGTTTGATGTTAGGGCAAGTCAGATCTCCAGACCAAACGCTCCAAATCTGGGCCTTAAACTTCATTTATGACAGCTTAACCAATCTTAATTTGAAATATACCCAAAACACACATCACTCAATGTTTCTCTGAAGTCCTTTACACTAAATTTTGTGATTTTTTTCCACATTTTTTGAAGTATATTCAATTGACTCACAGGTGTGCAGAGATGTCCAACACACACAGGCTGAAGGGAGATCAAAAATACCACAGAGGCCTGAGTGCTCCCCTTGTAGTGAAACTCATACCAAGGGCCTTCCAGCCACCAGGAATTCTACAAAACCAAGTGCAACACCTTGCAGGAGCAAGGATCCAGACACTGTCCCCTGAGCCACATCAGGGACCCAGGCGTGGAAGCAATTCAGGAAGGAATTGTTCTACAGAATGGATACAATGCCCAGCACGAGCAGGAAGTGTCACAAGTCAAACTGGATGAAGCCAACACAAGGAACATTTCATTGCAGCAAAATACAGATCTATATAAAGAAAGTATTTTTCCAAAGTATTTAGACACCTAAAAAAAGAAGTATTTATTCTCCTTTCCATGCACTTCCCCAAGCTTACCAGTAATGTCAGCGTGCATCTGCACAAAGAGAGGGTTCTTGCTCAGCCCACCACACAGGAACAGCGTGGTGATGTCATGTCCTGCAGCCTGCATCACCTCCAAAATATGTCTTGTTCCTAACTTCAAAAAGGGGGGGAAAAAACAGAACCAGATGAGCACAGGAGAGCAGCCACAGGAACAGAACTACACCTGCATGGCAAAGACATCCCCGCCAAAACCTTCTCTTTACTCTGTACAACAGCATCTGAAAATCCAGCTCAGGAAAGAGGTTTCAATTCTGAAGCCAAATAGCAAAGCAGAACAAGAAGAGAAACAGCAAATAAAAAACTGTTTTCTGTCTTTTCAGCAAAAAGGAAAACCTGAAGAATTTTGTATTGGCTTAAATATTTCTCTTGGCCTTTGCCCTGTGCAAAATAAAATGTTCCACTTCATGGCTGGATTAATTGAAACATCTCAAATGCAGGCATATTTTAAACTTTTCATTTACAATCTCCATCCTGAGAAACTCAAATCAGAATGGCAGAAGCAAATGCTTTGCCATTAAAAAAAAAAAAAATCTTTTTTCTTTTTGCTTGCTTTGCTTCCCTCCTCACTGAAGACAACCTTCTCCTTATTTCCCTCTTGCAAGAATGTTTTCCATTTCTTTGACAAACTATATGACCAAAAATAATTCCCAGCTCTTTATTATAATACCTTGGAAGTTAAGTTTGAAGCTCAGACTTGACAAAATGTCAAATTCAAGGCAAAATGCCCAGGCTGACTCTTGGTAGGCAGATTCCCCACAAAACACAATCTGGTCAGAGTTTTCATGAACTGTTATTTAAGTTTTCTTTAGGCCATGCTGCAGCTCATTAAGAGGACTGCAGCTGCAACAAACCCCTCTTCAAATAAAAGCAAATTCAACTTACAGGGCTCCACCAGGCTGGAGACAGCCACAGTGAATGCCCAGCACCATTCTGGACAGGCCTTCAAATGTATTTTGATTTTTTAGACAAGCAGCTCAGAGGAACCTGAGCAGCCCCAGCTGACTAAATCCATTGCTTCCCTATTGACACAGAGAGAGGGCTGATTTCCAAATCACACAGCCACGATTTTAATTATGGAAAAATAAACTGCTCCAAAAGGAGTTTGCCTGCTCAGAAGGGGCTGGACAGCCACAATTACATCTCTGATCATGTTCTCATCTGGCCAACTGTTGCATTGCATTTTGCAGTGAATAGCTGAAAGGAGATTCTCTTTCACTGCTTCTGAAATTCAAATTTATTAACAACTTTTCTCACAACATACACACGTTAAAGACCCTGAGAAAGAACATGCTGTGAAAATTATTTTGTGTTTACCTGCCTGGAAAATTGTATTCACACAGCAATTTAAATTAAAGCCAGACTTATTTCACTGTGGGTGGGGGGGGAACTAATTTAATCCTGGGTTGGAGAAAATGCAAATTGAGGGGCTTCAAATGCAAATTTTATATAAAAAGGAAAAAGCATCTCCTGCTGAAAAGAAAACTAGAGATTAACATTCTGTGGGCAGGCCTACACTTTGTACAAGATTTTTACAGAGGTTTAAAGTTTATCTTGCACCCATTGAAGGCACCTAATGGTACAGGATTACTACAACTGTTTCCTTCAATAAAAGTGAAGCTAAAATTGGAAGTGAAAATTTAATTTCCTAGGTATCCCATTGGCAATTAGTAAATATATCGAGTCAAAACCAGTGTTCTCTATTTTTTAGTTACTGTTTCAATAATACTTTGGGGAAAAAATAATTTCCCTTAACTTACAGTGAAAAGAAAACTACAAAATGGCCTTTTTTTATTAAATCAGCCCAATCAGCTCTCCAAAAGATGCAGCTGCTGAATTTACTGCTCAAGACAGTATTTGTGTTTTACAATAAAGTTTGAGCTGTATCATATAATGAGATAATAGGTGACTTTCCCAGGATTTCCAGCAGAGAAGGTTTCCACTTCGTTAGCACGAGATAATCACAGGGCACCTGTTCCAGACTGGGAAGTTCCTTTCAGGGGCAGGATCAGTCCCTGGCATTGTTTAACCTCTCCTCCACATTCTTCTTTCAATGGTGGGATTATACTGAAGCATCAGGTATAACCCAGCTACATTCATCTGCAGAAGGCCCCAAACTCACAACAATGAATCCCAGGCTGGGGTTCAGTTCTCCTTATTTGCTGAAGAGGGAGGGTTAACACATAAGATGAACAATTCCCAGTAAATTTACAGCAGCCACCCACCCTCTCCATCCCAGATGGCTGACCCAGCCTAGAAAAGTTGTTTAACCAGGAGAGGAGCTTGGAATTTTTCCAACCAAACAGAGTTTTGTCAGGAAAACTCCCCAGTTCATCAGACTGTTCGTGTTTTTCAAAAATACCTCGAGTTCAACAAATTTTTAAAAAATAAAAGTAAAAAAAACTGAAGAAAAGGATGTTAAAGGAATGTGGATTTCAGTCACCAGAGGGCTGGGGACAGCACATCCCACTGGGAACACCCTGAGCCAGGCTTTCCAAACCACTTCTGTGAGCCAGGGTTTCACCTCACGACAGAACTTCTCCTGAACTGGAAATCCTGGGCTCAAGAGAAAATCAGGGCAGAAACAAAAGTATTCTGATGGAATTCTTCATTTCCCAGCCTGCCTTCCCTGCCCAGCCATGGCCTGGGACTGCTCCCCTTGGGGACACACAGAGCTCATCCACAGGGCAGGGAGGGCAAATCCATGGATATGGGACCAGACTGAAGCTCAGGCTTCTCAGGGCAGCACAGAGCCCTCTGTACAATTGCCAGAGCTGCTCTCCCCCTCTCTCAGCCTCCCTCCAGGCAGCTGGGATGTTACCACTGCTCCTTGTCAGCCTCCTCCCTCACATCTGCACCAGAGGCAAAAGCTCCACTCACAGAATTGCCATCAGGACAAGATTTTTTAGGGGAGCATCTTCCCCCAAAGTCTGTTCATCACCCTCCAGTTGGAAGTGGTCACCAAAGTGGGTGAACAGTTTCTTGCTCCTTTAAGGAGCCCATTAAGTGAATTCATGCATTATTAGAAATCTGATTAGCAGAAGGGAATGATCAGTCTGCACAGAACATGAGACAATTCATTTCTTCTTTTATGCACTAAAAATGTCTTACAGCAATGGCTTGGATGGTGGCCAGGTAGATAAGGGCAAGCTCATCCAGACCCCGAGACAATGTTAGTCCAACAACCTGTGCAAAGATCAAAAAGAAGATGTAAAAATCCAGCCAAAGTAAAACTCTATTATTCTCTATGGCTTCTTGTTGTAACAAGTTTTAAGTGCTAATTCCAAGCCTTACTCCTGTGAGATGTACACATAATGTTATGTTAAACATGTTACTCCTGATCTGGGGAAGAACCACATAAATTATCCTTGCCCTTGTGAAGAAATAAAGAACAAACAGCACATTGTATGGGATTAGAGATAGATTAACTCTGACAGTTTTATGTTATGACTCAGATATTGCTCGTGAATGTATTTAATATAATAATATGAAAATGCTATTACATAAAAATAACTTCTTAAAAGCATTTCTCCCCCTCCCTCCCAAGCACCCTAACACTGAAACACAATTAATAATTAAATACTATATCTTAACCTCCTTTACTCTGACATAAATCAATACTGCACTGTAGTTACTCTGGGTTAATATCAGGCAAGACCTGAACACGGACAGAATTGTGACAGAAAAAATGAGTTGCTATTATCAGTATTTGCATACAGCCATCACACCAAGGAAATTCTGATTTTGCTGCAGTGTGTAATTCTTTCATAAAATAATGGAGGTACTATTAGGATCC
Source organism: Thryothorus ludovicianus (assembly GCA_013397245.1). NCBI lineage: Eukaryota > Metazoa > Chordata > Aves > Passeriformes > Certhiidae > Thryothorus > Thryothorus ludovicianus. The sequence goes on from VZTB01000285.1 coordinate 51,521, forward strand.
AAAAATATATAGGTCTTTTTTTTTTCTATTTCCCTCATTTGTGGCTTAAAACCTGCAGCAGTGTTTATGCCTTTCCTATCTCAGCCTTAAATCTAGCAGGTTTTGGTAGCTTGAGAGGCTCACTTCAAGGACAACTTGCCATTTTGAAGGAGATTTTTGCATTAATCACCAGGTATTTGGATATCACCAAATCATACTCTTATGATAGATACCCTTCTGCTACAGCTCTGCACAGCCCTGGTTGTGAGTGAGCTGATCTACCACTGTAAAATCAATCAAAAGGAAAGCCCAAACTCTGAAAGATGGGCTGAAAAGCTGTTTAAATCAACCACCTATCATCAGAATATTTAATTCCTTTCCCAGACAGGTTTACCCAAATTTCTCTTGAAATTCATTGTGACAATTTGTAATATTTGGTAACAGCAAGAGCTGTGAAATGTCATTCCTAGGAAAGGTACACACACAACATTCCTCAAGTTTTTAGAAAATTAATGGGGCTGTAGTGATTCTCAGTGCACTAATCTCTGGTTTTCTACTGAAACATCAGCAATGCAGCAAGAAACCCAAATCCTTTGGGATAGTGTAAGGAGGAATACACCCAAAATTGAAGAAAAGCTCCTTCCAAACTGGATATTTTTTTTTTTTTCTTACCCTGTCTTGACCTTTTTGCAAAGACAGGCTGTTTCTTACCATGCCCTTTAGTGTCAGATCTGTTAAGGGAGATCTGTTCCCATGGAAATCTGGCCAAACATGTAAATCAACAGTGAGGAAACCCACAGGCAAAGATTTCTTAATCAAATCCAGGTGACTGTTCAAGTATGTATATATACTGTGAGCACTGCAAGAAAAACAAGTTGGAAAAAGAGGGGGGAGGTTATTCCTCAAGCATAAAACATTTGTACTACCACCAAATGCAGAAACCCCACCAAAGCATGACAAAACCCCACTGCCTGCCAAGGCCATGGCACTGAAGGGATATCTCTGAGCATGTGTGCTCAACAGGCCATCAGAATTCCTTAATTTCCCAGGATGAGGGGAGATAATGTGACCTTGAGTTTGTTAATTGACTCCTAAGAGTCCCCAGAGCTGTTTGAGATTTTGGGGCTGCTGTTGCTCCTCTCTCACAGCTGAGAGGGAGAAGCAAGGAGGATTCCAGACAGAAATGAAAACCAAATTCCTTTGCAAACGTTTAAAAATTTCTCTGGTTGATCAATAGTGCTGGATGTACAGCTTTCCTTTTTTAAACCATAATTATTTCAGTGTGTGTTATGATTAAAATGCAGCACCAAGGGTGGAGGAGAAAAAGTGAGTGGCTGCTATTTTAGGGAGGAGCCCAACATGGGCCTAAATATGATTGTATCTCAAGTTCAGATGCTACACCCAACTCCACAATATCCAACAGACTTTTTTCCTGGACTTAGGACTAATGGTGAATTCTTCAGTGCCTTGGCTTGCAATGACTTTAGTGACATTCAGTTTAAAAAATGTTGCAATTACACTCCGAATATTTTTTTCAAACACTCATCCTGTCACAAACAAACCCATATATATTTTCCAACTCCTTGGAAACCTCCAAGTGGGGCATTTAGCTCTAGACATGTGGGTCAATAATAGCATCTAACCCTAATTACAATTGATTAGTCATTGTCTCATCCACTGCAGACCCAAACAGTGATATTCATTTAGCCTCTACATGTATATTCAATCATGCACTAATGAGATCCCTAAGGGAATTTGGCATATGCTTTACTAGTTTGACTTCTGACCCACTAACAGCTGTATATTTATACTTTGCATTCAACCATTCAGCTGCATGTTTTTTCAATTATACCTTACCATGTGTACACTATCAGAGGATATCATTCAAAATGAAGTTCACTTGGAAGACATTAAAATAACTAATTTACATCATTATTCACGTCCTTTAAAATGTACTTTATGTGTCTTCCTGGACCCGAATTATGGTAATTTGGAGGTCACCATCACTTCTTTCCCCTTCTTGTAAAAGTGGCCCTGTTTTCTCCATCCCTAAAGGCTGCACTACAAGCAGTACATGCTAAGGATAAAGTCGTTTTAATTCCAGTCTCAATCATGGCTTGACTGTTGGGAAGGATAAAAAAGGAAAGCTTCACTCAACCACAGACCCACCAGACATCCCAACCTCTCTCTCCTCTCCATGCTGGTTGATTGCTCTCACAAGGATTAGCCATTTGTGCAGCTCTGTCAGAACACAAGGACTGAACAAAAGGAGGCTGAAGTTGAGCCAAATATGTTAAGATCCACATAACCTTGGAATTACACTTTTCCCCACACCTTTCCACATTTTATTTTTGTTCCTGGATATGGGTAAGGGTTCAAGGCACTGCATTTGGACTGAGTGACCAGCAAAATCTCTCGAGCACTTGCCAGGTCCTGTTTTACCACCTTTGTGTTTAACACAGTATAACACCATCACCTCCTGGAGCCTTTTCCACTCAGCTCTCTGTGAAAGCATCAGTGGCAGCTGCCTCTGACCTGCAGAGCTGAGCACGAGCTGTGGACTTGGAAAAGGAATTGTGCTGAAAGTGGAGAATAAGAAATCAATGCAAGCTCCCCCAGAGTTATGTTCACACATGGGACACAACTTCAGAAAGCAACCAGAGGTTGGTGTTTAATCTGTCCAGGAATCATGGAAGATGCCAGTAGGTATCTTTCAAGGGGAAAAAAAATCCAAAAATTTTAGATTTCTAAATTAAAAAAATGTTCTAAACCATCTAGAGATACAGAGAACTGCCAAATATAATTCTTATATTCTGCTGGGAAGGTCCCAGAATTGCTGGTGGATGCTGTGTGTGTAATTTCAATGCTTTCTTTCAGGAGACATCCCTTTAGATGGAGAAATGGCATTGAGATCTACAGGAAAGGGAATTCTGCCCTAAAACAGCACTTCCCCAAATGCCAAAGGACATACAAACTTTGCTGTCAGTGAGGCACATTTCTTCTCCAGCAGATTAGAAATGGTCATTTGAGAAAACAGAATTATTTAAACTTTAAAGCAAAAAGGATCACACTGTTTCTTTTAATTTCCTACTCTAATCCATCTGTAGAGGATTCAACAGAGCATTCATGACTAAATGTCAGACCTGCACAATATGCAGGACAAAGAGAAAAGTGATACATCACAGCAGTTTCTGCAATTGAATGCCTGAATTGGCTGAAAAAAAACAAGTTTTGGTGCTCACAGATTGTGCCCATCAGATAGGCCAAATGCTAAATTCGAATTGTCCAAAAAACCTTGTGAAACTCAACCCTCCCCACTTCCAGTAAAAGAAGGGTAAAAAAGAACCCAGGAATAGGACTGGGAGGGTTGCACAAGCCTGGCCTTCAGCAGCAGTGGTCAGAGCTGCTTGTCTGAGCCTCTCACACCCTCACAAGTCACCACAAATCCCTGCAGTGGTGCTAAAACAGCTGGAAATCTGCTGTGCTGTGGGCAAAGAGAGTTTGCACAGGGAAACTCCCGAGAGCAGCTGCTCAGCAGGGAACTGCCATTCCAAACCTGCCTCTGAGCAGCATCAGGAGAGAGGGAGGACAGGTTTGGGGAGGCAGAAGGGGGTAACAGGCAGCAGCAAGCAAGAGGCATGGATTTGTGATCTCTGATGTTCTTTTTTAAGTGATCCAGAGCACGTGCTTAACTCCTCACTGCACTGCACCCAGCATGGGAAGTAAAGGCAATGTGGAATTGCACACCAAAGTGTGGAATTCTCATTTGGTTTTCCCTCCATGGCTATTTGCAATGGCTGAGCAGATTCCCATTCCTACAGCAACACAGGGAATATCCTTAACCATAACAAACAAAATTCTCTGAATTGTTCTGCTGAGAATTCCAGTGAAATAATTTACCAGCACCAATAATCCTCCAAAACTAGATACCATGTGTGAAGGGAGACTATAAGAAAGATGGAGAGAGACAATCAACAAAGGCCTGGAGTGACAGGACAAGGGGGAATGGTTTCACAGTGACAGAGGGCAGGGTTGGATGGGATACTGGACAGGAATTCTTCCCTCTGAGGGCGGGGAGGCCCTGGCACAGGTTTCCAGAGGAGCTGTGGCTGCCCCTGGATCCCTGGAAGTGTCCAAGGCCAGGCTGGATGGGGTTTGGAGCAGCCTGGGATGGTGGGAGGAGTCCCTGACCATGGTAGGGGTGGGACTGGATGGTCCCTCCCAACTCACACCATTCTGTGACTCTGGGATTATTTTTATTCTCTGTATATGACTTAATGTAGGTAAACACATAATCCAGAGTTTTGGCCAACAGCAGCTGCTACTTGTACCCATGGCAAGGCTGAAGTTTGGGGAATCATGGAAAAATACAAAGGAGAAAATGAGGAGGAAAAAAATAAGTTCAGATTTCAAAGGTCCTGATTTTTGTTGGTTCAAATGAAATTCTTGACATTTAACAAATATTTGAGAAGGACAGGGAGACAGAAGATGAGAGTATTAATATGAGACTTGTTTAGTCAATTTATAGCAATACCACTGTTTCCTTAGGAGAGTGATACCGGGACAACATTACAAAAATACAAAATTGAACAAATTAACTTAATAAAATATTATTACTCTTTTCATACAATATTACAACTCTTACTATCAATGCTGTTCTCCACCATGTCCCTTACTGCAGGAGACTCAAATCCAAAGTTATGACACCATACCCTTGGCTAATATGGAGTTTTACTGCCAATATTCTGTGTTTAGTGTCCTGTTCTCATCACAATCTCAGTTTTTGCACTGTGGCATTGTCTGTGGTCAGCCAGTTCAGTATCAGACCCAGCAGACACAAGTAGGCTACTCCATAGGCATTTTTCCAACACAAAAATAAAAAAATGGTTTATCCTGGCATTACAGACTAAACTGTTTGTCTTCTGCTTGTGCTTCAAATGGGGGCACTGGAAAAATGGCCTGGAAGCCAGAATTTGGAAAAAGACCCATTCCAATCTTTATTCCAAACATACACAGATGCATTTATGTCCTGATTTCCTTTTCCAGAGAACAACAAAGAGAATTCCAGGAAGCATGAATCTGTTTCATATTGAATGAAGTCCAATACATTTCTGGGAATCCTGGTCAAGCTCTTAACAAACAAGTAAGGCAGTGGGCCCTGCAAGGCAAGGAAGGGTCATCCAGAGAAACCAGGTAGAGCTTTGTGTCCCCAGGGAGGGCTGAAAATAACCCTGCAACAGCACATGTTTAATCCATCCATCAGGACTGACCCTGCCTCTCAGGCCACAGGGACAAAATGAAGGGAAAATGCCAAGTTTGCTGGTTTTTTTCTTTAATTTAAGGAGGAAAAAGACATTAAAAGAGAATCACATTTTCATCCAACGTGCCCAACTGTGCAGCTAAGACCTCTCTGGGAGTGATGTGAACCATCTTAGAGTGAATCCAAGCCAAAAAAGCTTGAGGAAGTCCAGGCCTGACAGAAGTGTCTGAACTATCTTCATCCACTTCTAAAGCAGAACAAGCTCAAATTCCACATCACACACAGCCTCCTGTTCAAGGAATCCTGGAGTTACCTCCAAGTCACCCCTCCATTTAAAGTTTTGTCTGAAAATTCATCCTGGGTTTCTCTGTTCTATTTGTGCTGCCAAGCAGGAGTTTCTCATACGGTGGCTACACCTTCCTTTAGATGAATGTTTCAAAAATATTAAATAATATATTCCTAATTAAGCTACATCCCATCCTTAAAGCTTAATTATTTCACCTACAAATTAAAACACATTGTTGGCCCAAGGCATGGAGGTCTGCTGAACAGGGCTGGTGCTATGGAATCAAGAAATATCTTGGGCTGGATAGAAAATCATGAAGTTAATATGATTACTTAGACATGCCAAAGGTATCTGAGGGGAGTTTAAACCTTACATTTATGAGCAATCACCTGGAAAGTGTTTGTAAATACTTCCAGCCCACTATCAGATTAATTCCCCTGAGAATGAGGACACTGCTGGGAATACAGTGTGCATCAGTGATAAAGGAATAAAACACTGACCTGGCTGCAGCTTTTGCCTCTAATTCTGGGAAGGCGACGTGGCCTCGCACCACATGATCGATCTGAAAAAGAGAAAAGCAACATTTTGGGGATGATTACATCTTGAAAATTCAATCCTGGAAAAGGGAAAGGCAGTGTCATAGCTCTAATAAAGACAAGAGAGCTTCTAAATGACTCATGAAGTGTTAAATCTTAGTCCTAGTGAAGCCAATGGCAAAACTCCCACTGAAATTCAGGATTTGGCATATAAACAGTAGGAAAAACAACCAACCTTGCACCAAACCCAGGCCAAGTGCTAAGCATGCAGCTCCTCAGTCAGGACAGTAAGGTGAAGGGGTGACTTTTTTCCTGTCCAACACCCCTGCATGTCCTCTAGTCTCTCCCATTCTGCATGGATATCCTCATTGGAATTCTACCAGAAGCATCTTCTTGGCCCAAATCCCTACATCATCTTTCTCTATCATGCTGTTATGATAAAACACAAGGTGTGTTGTCATCCTGATAGATGCTTCATGCATTCATTGCAGGAAACAAAATGTGTACCCTGAGAAGCAATTATTGCTATAAAAGAAGATCAATATAAGCTCTGTCTTATGCTGAATTTATAAATCAGGTTGTGCTTTCACTCCAGAGTGGTTATCATTACTCACAAAACAAAGTATCAGGTAGAATAATGTGGGCTTTTAAGACAATAATTCAGCAGGTTTTGTGGCCTCTTGGTAATATCCCATCAGAGGTGACAGTAAAAGCTAAGGAGGCAAAACTATGGCTGCTCAAGAGCCCTGAGTGTATTTGGCAGCACTTATTGACAGCAAATCACATTAATTTAATCTGAACAGCACGGGTCTAGTCCTGAAGCACAGAATGGAGCACACACATGTGGACACAGCAAAGAAAATAAAGCATCTCTGCTCTCCCTGAGATCAGCATCAAAGACAGAGTTCAAACATGGGCATGCACCAGGAACTCAGCTCAAGGCCTGAATTCTGCAATCCTGCAGAATCTCTTCAGAGCTCAGGGGCAGCTCATCAATTCAGAAATAAATCTATAAATAAGCAACATATATAGGTGTGTGCTATGAACACACTGTTACACAGAACTCTTACAGGAATTATGAAGTTTGTCCTTAATTCAAGCCATGGCCACATGAGGGGTGCATCTAGAAATCCTTTTCTGCTACTTTTTATTTCATAGTTTGTAATGATGTTATGCCATCCTTTGTCTCCATTGTGCAAGATCTTTCTTCTTATAAATTTTGAAAATACAGTGTAAAACCCCATTGAATATACAACTAAACAAGAATTTACAGAACAAGGGCCTTCTTAATTCTTCATTAGGACTCTATCTAAAACAGTTTTCAAAATCCAGCTGATTTCTTTTGCAGCTGCATCCCAAAAAAATGAGAGCTTTTTAGAGGGATCAGTTTTAAGAAACTTGATCAGACTGTTCAAATTTTATGGGAATAATTCACCTTGGGGTGTTGATCAAGCAATGGAAAAAATCCCTAAACATGTCCTAAACATGTCCTTTTTTTTTTTTTGTTTGTTTTCAGAAAACTTTAGGTGTGAGAAAGCAGTAGCTTTGAAATGACAGAGATAATAAATGCAGTGTACCCTGCACATGGCACTGTCTCTTCCCACAGCTCCCTGTGTTTTCTGTTCATACCACCTCAAGAAAACCACATGAAAGAACTTCACAGTGTTTTAATGAGACACTTTCCCTAATATTCCTACCAGTCCTTCAAGCTGCTTTTTGCTATGGGTCCTAACAAGACTGTTCATTTTTTCCAGTAATTTCTTTAATGATTCAGGAACGCCTTGTTCTCTGGTAGAAGAAAGAAAAGGATTTTTAAAATCACCTTTTTGAAATGCCTTAACTCTCTCATTGTACATTTTAAGTGTGGAAGCACTGTGAGCCAGCCAAGACAAACTACAGACTGCCTGTATCCTGTCTGGAGCTTAGATAAGTGTATTTACCTGCTCAGAATTCAGCACACAGAAACTTCCTTCTCAAAAGTGATTTGCTATTTTCCTTGAAAAATGGTGGTGCTACGAGCATATATTTATTATTTTATATGGGCATTATTTAGTTTTCTGTCTTGTTGTAGCAGTTATTTGTAAAAATGGGATACTTTTTGGTCCAAGCTCAATCTTGACCTGGAAAATGTAAACCACACACATCCCACCTGCTGCAAAAGCAGTTTTTAGCCACAAGGCTAAGGATGGGCTGGAGCTGGGGAATGACTGTGCCACTGAAGCTGTGACACAGAGGAATGTCAGGTTGGCATGGCCAAGGAGAGAGCACAGGAGGGACCCTCAGTCACAGCTGGGGTGTGTGCCTGGGATTCCCAGTCCAGGAGGATTTCTGCTTCTCATTCAGTGACTGCTCCATAGGAAATGTTTAAATGCATTTCCTGGCTCCCATCTCCAGGCTCTCAAAGAGAGGGCTGGTGCTGGTGGCAGCTGCAGTTTGGGACAGACCAAAGCCACCTGCACTTGGGGCTTTCCAGGGGACACCCACGGGCCTGGGGCTGTCTCCTGCAGCCTCTGCAGAGACCCCTGTGAGCAGCCAGGGTTTCACAGCTGGGCAAGGTGACACAAGGAGACCCAGAAGCTCCAGGGTTAAGCAGCCACCATGGTCTTGCTGGCACTTTTGGACTCAAGCCTAAATACTGTTGGGTACATGTAGCCTTTCTTTAAATTTGATATCAGTGTTTTAGTTCTGACTGCCTTCCTGTAAATAAGAAAATTCATTTTTTAGGGAATTCTGCTTGGCTTTAATTTTTACTGGTAAATTAAATTAACCTCATACTGTTAGATTCTTTGTACTCAGGGAAAGAACTGAGGTGATGGAATAATATGTTACTACATTACTATTCTGTCCATATATGCCCATTTATGCCCATCAATGAACACAGTGATCTATATAATACAATTTGTACCATTTTCTTCACCTCCAAGTCTTTCAGCCTCCTGCTAAAACAAAGCATGAAGCCTATTTGCCTGTAAGATGATTACAATAATCATCACCACCACCACAAAAGGCAGACATGCCCTGTAAATAATCCCCCATCTCTATGCAAATTAGTATTATGTAACAGCCATAACACTCCTCTAATTGTTAATTGCTGTCAGCAGCCTGGGACATCCCATGATCTAATGGAGGTGTCTCAGGTCTGAACTCCAGTGCAAATATCCCAAACAGCAGCAGCCTTGCAGCCTGTGTGTGTCTCCAAACACTCACCAGTTTTCCTGTAGCACTCTGGCCTCCCTCATTCAGCCACAATCCAGGCACCATCGCAGAGAAATATGGTCCCCAAACACCAGGCACAAAAATGGGGGTTTCACTGACCTGGAAAAGCCACAGAAAGCTCTGGTGAATCAAAGTAAGAACTTCACAATTAAAGCTTGGCAGCTATCAGAGTCCAATACTGAGACAATTCCTGCTCCTCCACTGGAGTCACCAAGAGAAGTGGAGAGGTACAGAGAGAAATTTACTCTGAAAAAAAGTGGAAAAATGTTTTTCCCTATTTACATAATTTTTAGATGACAAGACACAGCCCACAACCCACTCATCCCCACTGACAGAACAGCTGGGCCTGGCCAAACAGAAAGTAAGAAATTTCAGGAACAGAGAGGGAAAATGCCTCATTTCTCCAGAAGAAGGCCTTATTTAGAGTGACCAGTGGGACACATCACTGCTCGACTGGCATGAGCAGAACAGGCACTGCAATCAGCCACAGGAGCTTCCAGAGCATTTGGAGAGGTCAGAACCTGGAGGGAATGCTGCTGACAGAGGACTGTGATGTCCCCTGAGATCTGCCATCAGTTCCAGTGCCCTCTGTGAAAAATGAAGTTCACCTTTTTGCTAGGATTTAAAAGGTTTAATAAAAGACAATAAAGACAATAAAACAAAATACATGGCCGGGGTGTCTATGGCCAAGAGCTAAGAGCACATCTGTCTTACAGAACTCACCCCTTAAATATGTATATTTGAACTTTTCTAAGAACTTACTTCCATGTTTCAGGGAGCTGTTTTGCATGGTCACTCCTTGGTTCCACCTTTTTAGAGCATGTGTGTTTCTTGGCTGTGGTTTTAATTAATTCTTCTTATCAGTCTTAATTTGGGCCTTGGTCTAAAATTTCTACAGATGGTCAGTGCTGGGAGCTGGGATATCAGCAGCAGATTCTCCATATCAGAGCAGGGTCTGCCCTGGGTGCTATCCTGACCAGGCAGTGTTCACTCACTGCAGAGACACTTCAGCAACTTCCTTTACTCCTAGAGAAAATTCTATCTTTAAAACTATTTCAACACTAATATCTACTTAATATGGGTGCAAAAAGAAAGAAAGAAAGAAAAAACCCACAAAAATTCAGTATTATAATATGTATTTATAACACCTCCCAACACTGCCAGGAGAGTCGGGTGCCTCAGGTGGAGGCTGCAAACCTGGGCTGGGATCTGCTTGAGCTCCTCAGCAAACGTGCCTGGGTAAACACCAGATTGTGCCCCTCCTCAGGCTTAGCTTTACACAAACCACTCCTGCCTTCACACCTGAGAGGGCAGAGCAGGCAGATGTGTGAGCAGAGGCTCCCAGGCACGCAGCAGGGAGTGTGTGCTCCCCTCCTTGCACACCAACACCCCCAGCACAGTGACAGCCTGGCCCTGCACTCCCTGCCCTCGTGGTTAGACCACTCAGGATGTGGGAGACACTGGCTCATTTCCTTTCTCTCCTTCAGAAGATGCAAATTACCAGTTCATAAGGGTGGAGGGCATTTTTCTTTCCTCTTACAAAGTGGTTTCACTTTCAGCAGACCAGACAGACTTTCTAGACTTTCCTTGTGGTTCAGCAGAACACTGCCCAGTCCAGTAAGGCCCAGAACACACAGCAACTGGGATGGTGGGACTTGGGTCCCAGTACTTGCTCCAAAGACTGATTGTGAATTCCCCACTGGTTGAACATGGAATTCCTGCAGCAGGAGCTGGAGGACACAGGCCATCCATGCCCTGCCAGGCTTCTCTTGGGAGCAGGATCCATGTTTTCTCCTCCAGGATCACATACAGACACTCAAGTTAGACACAGCTGTGGAGTCACTGGGAAGAGAACAGCAGTGTGTCCTACACCATCCCATGATTTATGCTGCACTTCCCACTGATGATGGCTAAATCTGCAACTGTTGTTTTCTAGAAGGTGGGAACTACTAGCAGAGAAGGATACAAGAGAATTAATTCCCTAACAAAATCAGTCTGTGTGTTTTCCAAAGAGCAAAAAGAGAGGTCTTGGTCCATGGGACAATGGGTTTTTTTCTATTTAGACCTCACCCCTCAATAGCAAAATTCTAGACCCACTGAAGGATGCTCAAGGTTTGCTGTTGAATTCAATAAAGCCTGGACTTCACATCAAAACAGTTTTGAGAATAACTAAAGATTCAGGCCTGTTTCTGTTAAACTTGATGCACATTCTCTCTATATTTAAACAGGCTGAACTTTAAAGGCAGTTTTTACTGGCCACTGGGGAATATGCTCCAAGATGCAGTTTACTGGCATTTGTGCACCACACATGTTTAGTAAATACAGCAGCAGGGAGGTTTCTGCACAAACAATAGTCTGCTCAAGCCATAAACTTACAGTACAGCTGATTCTTGTCAGGAAGTTAAGCAGGAAAACAAAACAACAAAAAATTGTTTTCAAAATGCATCACCACAGTGTCAAGAAATGCTGATTTCTCTCAGGAACAGACCTAACAAATCTGGGAATCCTGCTTATCAGCTCTGATGCCCTGATTTACTCTCCCTACAGATGTATGTGTACATGTGTCTGTGTGTCTGTGCAAGATTTTGGCTGACTAAACCCATTAAAGAGCAAGAATAGCTGCACTGAATTTACAAAGGCATTTATGACTCCAAGTGGACGAAGCTACGTCAAAAACATTGCAAAGACATTTGGTTTTGTTTTGTTTTCTCTTAAAACTACAAATTAATACAGCTTTGAGTTTTCATCACCTCGATGGGGCAAGCCTTCTTTTACGATTTCAATAACAAAACGAAGTGCAACAAAAAGCAAATCCTAAACCAAGGTGATTTTTAGACCAATCCCACTTCACTGACCTTACTGAGAACACAGCATGTGGTCCAAGTTACCAGTCAGTATCTGCTCTGAACTGGTAAAAAAACAAACTGATGAAAGCATGGGGAGAACCCAAACATCTCAACTCATTCCCACCCTTTAGCCAGGGACACAGCACAGTGACCCAGGAGGGGACAAGGGACATTCAGGCCAGGAGGGGCCTGGGGTTTTAAAGGCTTATCTCAAAATATTTGTGATGCAGCAAACTTGGCAGGGTTCTGCAGTCTGCTGAAGGAAAAATCTGGTTATGGCAAAGGGGTCAAGCTTAAAATCCAGCTGCTGTGTCACCTGAAAAAAACAAGTAGCCAAAGGATGTTAAAGGCATCAAGATGCTTTATAAAATCAGAGGAAAGTCTGAACATCAAGAAAGACAACAGAGTTTATAAAATAAAAAACAAAACCCACACCTTTCTTCTGTCGTTAGTCCACAATTTACCAAACTGTCTTGTAAGTCTGACGACACCAAAATGTTTAGATTCATTAAAAGACCAAATTCTCCCTGCAGCCAGTACTTCTGGCCTAGTGTTTTGGACACTCACAGGAATTTAGGACAGGATATTTCCATGCTGGCTCTTCTCACATTACACTGAGACCTTCCTATCCTCTCACTACTGAAGTACCATTTGTACACATTCCAGCAAACTTTCAACACATGAACAGAGCAAACGAGGGCATTGGGAATTGCCACATTGGTGAATAAAGCCAGCAAAGCACTTGGTTATCAGTTTTGTTGCTGTGGGAACTTTTAACTGGAATAAAGAACACTGGCTGTCATGCCGGGATTTACTGATGATAGAGCATAATCAGATTTCCCATTTCCCTCTTTCACTCAAGGAGTTTAATTCACATTTTGCAGGATCTGGGCTTTGATGCACATGGAAAGGAGGAAAATTTGGAATAACAAACTCCCCAAAACAGACACACAATCTTTGAGAAGCAAAAGGGTGAGCATCCTGCTGTAGCTATATGGATCAGAAACAGCAAATGGTTTCCATTTCCCCTCCTTGAAATATTTGGACGGTGATTAAATCTTTCAAGCCACGCAGCAGCTGGCATTTGTATTTTCATAATAAAAGGTCCTAATTCTGTTTGAGTATACATCCCACTCAATCCCACTAAAACACATGACTAGACAGAGGCATAAAGTTGGAGAAACAGTGCAAAGTTTGCTGCAGAACCCAGAAGAAAAGAAAAGCACAATTTGCCAGATTCAGGGCTATTTTGGTTACAATAACACCATGTCTCTCTTACAGTTTTCAATTGCCTACAGACATTCTTAGGGTGATATAGGAGGATCAATGTCATTATTTTTTTTTCCTTTAATGAGCTTAAGAAAATCCTTAATCTCTTTAGTAGAAAAACAACATGTGTTTCAGATTTATGGGCAATTGATTTTTATTTTTAAAGCAAATAAGAGATGTCATCCTTCTCTGGAAGTTAAAATACAAAGGCAGCCTGAGATTTTCTGCCTTCCATTTAACAGAAATTCCTCCTGTGACACACTCCCACTGTGAGACATAGTAACAGTCATTATCTTTTATATAGAGTGAAACTGAAACACCAGAGAGGATATCCTCTGCTAGAGGTGAGAGTGATCTCTGCACAATTAATGCAGCAGGAATTTGAAGACAGAAGACGAGAGGAATCTGAACCTGTTCAAACTTTGAGTCATAAGCTGCATCTATAAATATTTCAGCTGAACGTGTTCACACAGGGACTGCTGCCCTCATGGGTGGTGGTGCCAGCTCACACAAGGATTACACCCAGGTGTAATTCCACCTCTGTCCGGGGATGGGGGAGAATCCTTTTGGGCAAGGAAATGTCACCTTTCCCTGCCTCCCCACTTGCTCAGCCCCATAATTTTGGATGAAACCAGCACTAAGCAGTTCCAGGAGTCTGCTCATTTGATGGGGAAAAAAAAAAAACAACAGTTCCACAGTTCCACACCTTCTCCACTTCTGAAGAAGGGAAATAAAGTTCTCTCTGGGCGGGTTTAACCTCAGCGTGTGCTTTATAAAAGATCATACTAATATGTAAGATATGTAAACATTATAGAGCAATCAGAAACAAATGAAAGGATGAATTCAGTTTAACAATATTCAGCTGTGGTGCAACTGCCAGAAGGCACTTTTTGTTATGAATAGATCATTTGGATGAGTTACAGGCCAGACTTGAACCCTGGCGTGCGCTGGGAAAATCAGTGTCAAACTACCTAAGATCAGAAGGTATCAGCAGCACATCTGGCAGCCCACAGAAATGAAAAATGTTTTTAAAATATAAAAGGCTATATAGAACTAAGGTAAATTAAGAAAAGACCTGCTTAAATGGCATTAATATGAGATCTGTAATGTATTTAATTTAGATTAGTCCTTCCCACTTGCCTCTCCCTTTAAAACAAAGGCAGGCCAAAAAAATCCACTTCTGTTATAAAAGTCTACCTGGAAAAAAAGCAGGAGAGGCTAAGTCACAGCTCATGTGAGTGAATGAGAGGAGTCAGGAGTCTCCCAAGCTCAGCCCTCAGGACTGTCCCTGCATTCAGGGACAGGACAGGACACAGACCTCCACAGACAAGCATCACCTGGCACCCAGCCATGCCATCAAATCAGCAAGTGGCTCTGAGAGATTTGTTTCACTTAGCTTTGTTTTCCTGGACCAGCCACAATGATCAGGCACATGCTTGTGTTCCCTCCTCTGCTTTATGTAAATGTTACAGCAATCAGAGACAAGACAAAATAAAACACACCCTGCTGGAGAGAGAAGTTTTGTGGAAGTATGAATTTGAGCAGAATTTTCCTCCCTAGCTGACACCATCTGTTGCTGGTGTAGGCTTACACAAACTCCTTCAATAAAACTGACAGGGAATTTGGAGAACTTGGCTATTACCTGAAAAGCAAACCTTTATATTAACATGGTATACTGCTGTGTCCATCTCCTGCCATTTTAATTTCTGCTTTTTGATATTGAGCTTCTAAATGTGGCAGCATTCTGCTATCACTATCAGATTCTCTATTTACTTGCAATATGCCATAGAGACAGAAAATCATTTCTCTGGGACTACTCTTGACTTACACTCACTTCCATGAAAGCAAGTTTAATCCTTTATTCTACTTTTAGAGTCACAAAACTTTTTACGGTAATTATTTGCTAAGGAGAAGCCAGGTCAGAAAATTTGTTTGAAAATCACCTCGCTTATCAGTTTCTATAGCCAGAAATTCAGAATAACAGCTGCTTTTGTTAGGCTAAGACAGGTATGAAGAAAAGATCTAAGATATTAATGGAGAGAGCAGAGAAAGAAACAAGGAAAAGCACCGGATCAGTCACCAACTAATAAATGCTCTTTACAGTTCTGGGCTTTGATCATTGACAAGTCAAATACTTTCATTAACTTTTCTGCTGACTTTTAACTTCCAAAGTTTTTGACTGACTGTGGATTGAGAATACTGACAGTCAATTCAACTCTTTACATCAATGCATAAAATCCTGCATTAAGAAAACTGTATCATTTTGCTTCTGCTGACAGATGGGTCTTATAGAGCTACTCGACCCCAACTCTCTGACAAAGAATGAAAGAGATTCATAAAAAAAAAAAAAAAAGGGAAAGAACTCAAAGGGAAACCCAAGAATGTTTCATTTCTAAGTTTCTGGTTCAAACTTAGGTCATAGTAATAGCTACTGAATGTGTGATTTAATAACAGCACTTGCTGGTGGCATATATATATATATATATATAAATTGGGCAAAACTGGTGTATGAAATTGTGTTTTCAGTGAACTGATGCCTACTCTAAAATTGTCACCCTGGCCTTATTTCTCAAGCACTAAATGGGTTTAAAACTAAGCTTCCCCATAACTCTGGAGGCTATTTTCTAAGTTAAATGGAAGGTGCACCAAGTCAACTTCTTAAAATATATCTACTAGTAGTAGTAATTACATACTAAACACAAGGGAGCATTCTAGCTTCAGCCTGATGTAAGATATATTTAAGAAAATAAGGTCTTGGAACACAAGAATTGTACTTCAGGACACAAAGGAAATTAAAATTTATGAATATTATGATTCCTACAGGTCATACACTGCCAGCAATTTATTTGCTTATATTTTAAGCTCAGGTCCCCTGGCCATCATGGGTTTGCTATGCAGCTGCACAGCTTGTGGTGGGCAAGCCACCAGCCCTGCTCCACGTGCCAGGCTGGCATCCCCTGAGCCATCCTCGGGGACACTTTTACTCTGCCATGATATTAAGAGCACACCACAAAAATCTTTGCACAGAGCTCACTTTACCCCACTGGAAGGATGGGAGCCACACAAGTGACAACAACAACAACAGGGAGAGGACAAGGACTTTGGGGCTCTGCCTGAGCTCACCCACCCACGGATGATTTTGGGGACCTGTTTACAGGCAGCTGAAGAGTTGGGGCTGAGGGGACACAAAACACTTCCATAAATGCATCACTGAATATGCACCTCATCCCTTACTGCCAAGGCTATGCCACAGAGACCTGGAAAATCCAATCCCTCTGTTAATTACCTCCCAGACAAAACTCTCAGCAGAAACTAAAACTAGGAGACACAAATGAATCCTTGGGGACCATTGTTACCTCTTACTCCAAGTAGTAACCCGTGTGAGAAGGGCAGCAAAATGTGAATGACACACATGCAGAACTATTTCTAATTTTCTGAATTCTCCATAAAACATTAACTGGTCTACAAACTAGAGGCCAAAGCAGGTATGTGATTAATGTGCAATAAAGAAACCACACTCCTGGGGCAACTTGATTGCTTCATCTCTGAAAATATTTCAGGTGAGTTATACATTGGGACTATATACTGCACAACCCAGCACTATATCTAACAAGAATTAATTTGAGTAAAACTTCACCGAGTTTATTAAACATTTGCACAGTTATATTTTTTTTCAAGGCTAAATAAGGAAAAATATTTGAAAAAAAAATCAAAACTTATGATTTTTAATAAAATAATAGGTTGACTCATGATAATATTAGTTACTCAAATTTTACTGAGTTTATGTCTATTTGTATAAAGAGGAATTAATCTAGACCAGCAGAAGTAGTTTATATTTACTGGTATAAAGAGAAATTCACATAGAAAAGAATACGAGGAAGATACTGGCTCTTAAAAAAGTTAGAACACATCAATTAAAATGTTTAAAACCGACAACAACAAAAAAATCATTTAGCAAAAAAAACCTCCAAAAAATCCTTGTTTTACTCTGCTGTATTTTAAAAAGCAACAGATCAGGCAGAGAATAAAGATGTCAGAGACTGCATTTGTATGAGCAGCTTTTCTGGAGATCTGCCACTAAAACCAGTTTGAAGGTGCATTTTTTGAGAAAGGCTTCTGTCAGTGGATGCTCTGGGGCTGAAGTAACTCACTGCTGTGACCCCCTGCTCCTCCTGAGGCCCATTTTCAGGCAGCAGCCAGGTCCTGCCTCTCCATCTGAGCTGCCTGTGGGTATTTTTTTCCAATAGGCTGCATCAATTTTCAGCCCAAGGTATGTTTGGTATTAGAATGTCTTGGGGTACAGCCACATGAATAAATTATTATGGGCAAAACTTGGAGGTCAGTTGCCCAGCAAAACCACCTCTACTCATCATGTGTCTGTGGTGTATGGTGTGACAGATCCCAGGGACCTGGCACATTCCACAGGAAACCAGGGCCAGGAGTGCTGCTGGGGACTTGCTGACATGGTACAAACACACACTATAGATTACTCAGTTCATTTCTTCATCTGCCCCTACTTTCATTTCACAATCGCACAAAAGGATTTTTAGAATCTTATTTCTGCTTTTTTTTTTTTTATTTTTAATTTTAAATACCAGTTATAAAAGAAGCTGGCAATAATATCAGCTTTAAACATTAACCAGCCAAGCTGGACTGCTGATATTTAAGTAGAACAATACCTTTCACATTATAAAATCCTGCCATTTTCCCAAGGGGAAAATAAAGAGCAAGACTGGTACCTACATCTCCTACTGTAAACTTTTGACTTTCTCACTTTGCACTCAAATCTCTAAATTCAAAAGCAGAATAGAAAACCAAGAAAAAAAAAAAAAAAGAAAGTCATACTGGAAGCAAAAAATACTCTTCATTTTGTTTGCCTTACTATTATCTAAGTAAAAATGGTGAGATGTTAATAAAAGAGAAGCTGAGAGGGTCATGTCTGAATGTGTTCCTCAAGTCCTGTTCCAGCTCTTTGCTGAATTTTACCTGCTGTTTGCAGAAGGTGGGATGTGAGCATTTGGAAGTTGGCCACTTAAAGCACAAGCTAGAAGAGGAGCATGGCTTAATTATAGTTGTATCTGGAGCACTAATTAACCACCCTACCAGGCCACCTGTAGCCACGTTGAAAGAAACAATTAGAGAAAGGAAATATAAAAATCAGTGCTGTGGAACAGACACCAAGTTCTCAACCTTCTACGAGATCTTCTGCCAGCAATCTCCTGAGCATGACTTTGTGAGCAGCAGACTCTCAGCCTTCCATCCCTGTGGGTGCAATTCACCCAGGAAGCATCAAAAAACTCTGAGTTATATCTGTCAGGGTCAGGAACCCCACACAGGATGGAAGAGAACAGCAGTTTGGGGTTAGGGAGCTCTGTCACCTTGGGAAGCTGGATCCTGGGACTCCTGCCAGAAAGAGGCAAGTCCTGGATCTGCCTGGGATCCAACAAATGATCTAAAAAATGTCATAACCTTAAAGGGCTCAGAGGTTTAGATGTGCATGTTTTCTTTCTAATGGTGCTGTTTGCTTTGTAGAATGAAGGGTTCCTTCAGGCACTGTCAGATGGTTGAGAGACTGGATTCACAAATTGGGAACCATTCCCAGAGAGGGGCTGGAGCAGGGGGATCAAAAAAGTTCTGCATCAGCACCAGGAGAGCCCAGGAGGGTCTAGGGAGCAGGGTCAGATTATCAGGTCACTCAGTCATTGATGAGTTTGCTGGCCCTGGACACAGAAAAAAACAATCCTGGGGTCCTCCACAGAAAGTCTGCACCCCTGTGAAGTTTGTGTTCCTTGTGTGTGAGGTTAAGCTCCTGTTTATTCCAGGAAGTAAACCTGGAATTAAGCCTGGGAGGACTTGAAAGTTTCAGCTCTGGAAGAAGTTAAATGGGATTGAATGTAGGGGTAATCATTCCAGACTCAGTCAACATCCACCATTTCCTTCTGCCTAAATCAGAGATGCAAGAACTTCAAAAGTCTTCTCAGGGACCCTGATTGAATGCTCAGCTTTGCAGCAAACCCTTTAAATTAGATGAATTTTGACTGTTCCAAGCTTAAATGTTCACATCCATTTACTTCTGCTTTTTATCAGCATCCATTAACACTAAGCTTATTTATGTTTCAGCTTGGGAAAGTACACAATGGACACACAGTAGCCTATGATCCTTTTCTTCATATTCCCAAAGGTCAAGGTTTCTTTCAGAAATTGGTAAAAAAAGACCTTTAATCTGCTAAATTGTTTTCAAAATCCAAAACAGAAAAAAAAAAGCCCACATTTATGATGGATTCAGATGCTTTTTGCTGAGCACTTAAGCACTAACAGTTCTGCATTGATTTATTTTATTGTTTTATTTAGTGAAATGTCTGGATATAGATATACACATTAACCTCCTTTTTTTTTTTTT
>VZTB01000285.1:76847-145032 GCA_013397245.1 Thryothorus ludovicianus
TCTGATGCTGCCCTGAGCCCCCCGAGGTTCTGATGCTGCCCTGAGCCCCCCGAGGCTCTACTGCTGCCCTGAGCCCCCCGAGATTCCGCCGGGGATGCCCCAGGGAGGCAGGGAAGGAGCGAGCGGGGCTCCAGCGCTGCTCCCTTGCCCCTCATCACGCGTCCCTGCGCTCTGATCCCTCCCAAGGCTGCTGCTGTAACAACGTGGCGTGTTCCGAAGGGGAGACTCTGCTATCAGAGCCAAAATACGCGGAATCCACTGGCTGGTCTGGCTCCCACTGAGATTAGAGATGAGGCTCCGAGAACGCTCCGAGCCAGCGGAGTCTCTGCCGTCTCCTCTGCAGGATGTGCTGCGAAGGACACGTACCGTGCATGCTCCGGGGGTGGAAACGTGCTCAACACTCTGTTTGTGTGAACAAAGCTGGCAGATCAGGCGGATATTGTGGAGCAGAGAAGCTCTATTGTGTTTGCCAGTCATCACGAGAATCGAGTGAACAAATTTAGAATAAGCAAATTGGGCCAGAGCTCCTTGAGCAGAAAACACTCAAAGGCCAGGCAGGCTTAGTAGGAGAGAGTATGGGATGTTCTTCCTGAAATAATCAATAGGAAACATTGGGACAGCAAAGTCTGCTCATTTTGCTGTTCATGTATTTGTGCTGTCTTTTAGATCATATATTAAATCTGAACAGATAGAAGATAAATTACTTGTGCCTCTCTAACTGAAAAAAAAAAAAATGACTAAATTATACAGTTCAAACCACATGCACATTATCACCCAAGGAAAAAAACAACTGTGCACCAAGCCAGGCGAATCTATTCCCAATGCCAAGAGTCACAAAAGTAACAAAAACAGATACAAAAGCAGACTGCATCTAAACCTGAGGAGATTCCTTAACAATCTCCAAAAAGATGTGTTGAGTACAGAGAACTAATAAAGAAGGAGTGAGTGAAGAAGATCACAGACCACATCACCAAATGAAGACAGGAAAAAAAATGTCAGGGACTCTGGAGAGAATAGAACATAAACCTTGTACATTTGGGACTCAAAATACCAGCAAATTCAGACTCCCCCCATTAATAAGCTAAAATTAGGCCAGACCATGTTCCCATTAGAAGCTGCTCTGCCTATTTTCTTCAGCTGGGAATCTCAAAAGGTGTCAAAGCAAGAACAACAAATATTTTCATGATGGTAAAACTTTGCCCTGCAAAAGTATGCTTGTGTCCAGGACTGGAACATGGGAAACCAGAAATCACGGGAAACCCCCTGATCACATAAAGGTTTCAGAAGAAAAAGGATTTTTTGAAACCTTTAAAATACCCCGTAAAACCCTAAGATACTGGCAGGAAGACAGACTTTTAGGGAAACCAGGTACCTCATTCCCAGAAGTTAGGGCATGTCTGTCAGACCCATGCAAACTACAAGTCAGGAATAACAGGCAAACTCCTGTTTCAGTGCCTCAGACCTGGTAAAAACTACTCACACATTTTGTGTAGTCACCATGGCTACACAGGGAAAGGCTCCTAAAAGTTCCAAAGCCAAGTGTGGGTGCTGGAGCTCAGAGGCTCTCCCTGCAAAGCACGATGGCAGTGGCAGCCCACCCAGGAAAGCCAGGGAATGCCCTTGGGCACAGGGACCAAACCTGCAGGGATCAATCCCAGCCCCAAAACAAGGCACAGTCCTTCACAAATTGAAATTTCTACCCATGTGTTTTGCTAGGGCAAAGAAGGCAGCAGAGAATCATGTAAAATGCATAACTGTCCAAAAATATTCAGAAAACCATCTTCTCTTTTCTTTTTCCTCATGGATAATGGATGAGCCCTGAGGTGGCAGTGACTTTCAGCAACCAACAGCTCAGACCTGGGCTGGGGTCAATAACCTAATTACAACATGCATTTTGCTGCTTTCATGAGCTATTCAACAGAAACACAAAATTCTTTGTGTGCGTCTGATTACCCCAAACCATCAGTGGTTAATTCCAAAAGCACATCCTCACCTAAAAATGGTAGTTCCACCACAAATTAAACTATTACAGCCATGAGTAAAATTAGGTTCCACATTTGTACTTTCAAAAATATCAAAGGCACGATTAGCAAAGCCTTTTGTTTAAGATCTCTGGAGTCCTGGAGGTAATGAAAACTGGGTCGAGGAGCAGCTTCTCTGAAAGTTTGCAGTAAATGCTGTGCTCAAGCATTACCTGCTGCAGTGACTCACGGACTGCTTGGTCTGGAGAATGGAACTACTGCACCAACACACAGATACCAAGAGCAGTCCCCCTGCCCTGAGCAGAGGAGGAGGAAGGGGTGGAAAAGAAAGGCATTGCAGATGATTTTGAACAGTTTCCTGTTACGACCCCTTGAAAGAAACCCAGGCGTACTTTCCCCCTGCTTTCTGTTTGCTGAATTTCTCCTGACAGTTGGCTCCTTCGTTTGCCAGAACCACAACAAAGGACGGCCTTGAGTTTCCACACAGGCCATTTTCTCCCTCTCTCTTCTCTGATCATCTCACAAAGGTATTATTGTTGCTGGCTCACTGGGGCTCGCTGCACCTGAGGCACATCAAAGGCACTTTTGAATGCCCGCCTGACCACACAGGTCTCTCTCCCACTGCATTAAATTAAACTCGATGATTAATCTCTGTAGCCCTCAGGGTCCCTTCGTGCACACGGAGAGAGAAAATATATATTTCTATCAAAACACAAGTATAATATACTTTCATTTTATGGCCCTAATTAAAAAAAGGAACAGCTAATTTTGGCCAAATGCAGCTGCATATAGGTCTCATTAAAACACAAATACAACTGCTCTGTGTGCTACACACTCACTTCGTGCAGCCTGTGCAGGTAATAGATAAAAGAACAGAAGACCAAAATCCTTTCACAGATTAGATCCAGAGAAGTTTAGAATTTACTTATTGTCTGCTGGCTCGAGATTGTTATAGCCCTCCCTGTGCAGATGAGTGAAGGCAGTTCAGGAAATGATTATAAAATGCTGAGTAGGTAGATTTCAGTAAAAATCTACTTAAATCTAAGAAAAACTGCACAAGCACCTATCCCTGAGTTTGAACTGAAGTGATTAAAAGCCTTAAAATGTTCTGCCTCGTGCAGTCTGTGCTCAGCTTCGGGGCTGCTTTGCTGACAGAACATCACCATGGATTTTATCACATCCCTTTTGCTACATTAGAATATTGAAGGGAGCCACAGCTCTCATGGCTGTGGAGAGTGCACACAAAATGAGGTAACATTGATGTACCATGCTCTACACTTTGGGAAAACAATCTCCTGTTGTGAACTGGGTGTGTGTTAGAACTTAGCAATGTACAAATATCAAACATTAATAAATAACCACACACATGTCCTCCTCCAGGGCTCCTTGTACTGAGGGAATGAGCCAGAGCCAGCTGGGCCACTGCCAGCTACCCAGCATTGCCCTTGGACCTTTGGGGGAAGCTGCCTGTGAGCTCCTCAGCTCACTGCAGTTCAGCACTCTGTCTCTAGTAACTCGTTTTTACAATTTAAACTAACTCAGCTAAATGAAACAGGTTAGGAAGAGTTCACTCAAACAGCTTCTACTGAAAGGGCAGAAACCTCCGTCAAAAAAAAATGGAAATAATGAAAGCAGTGGCAGGGCTTGAAGGGTGAATTCTTCCCCCAGGGTGCCCCACCTGCCCTGTGACAGAGACAGGTACCAGGGGAAGCTCTCAAAGACACAGCAAGCCAAGGGTGATGGAGTTTGAAGCCTGAAATTTTTGTTTAGGAAGGAACCAAAATATATTCCAGTTGGTCAACAAGCTCAATGCTCTACTTCACAACAGTGGGATTATTCACATCTTTAAATCCAACCACGTGCTAAAATGCTTTGCTGAACAACAATCCATGTGACAAGATCACCTTTTATTCATGCTCAAGATCACCATGGATTCATGCTGTTGCTACAGAGACAACTTAACTTATTGTTAAGCCCGATGTTTTATTATCAGCCTCCTTTCTTTTTCTCTCCTGGAGCTTTCTCCATGAAGCATGTCAGTCCTCACCAACACCTCCAGCACTCCCAGTGCTCCTTTTGGAAAAATCCAAGTTCTAATCATTCTAAATTTAAGACCAAAATGAGTTTTAAATAAAAAATGTGGCAGAAAAGGGTACTTATCTAAATGGAATGCTCTCAGACTCATACATTTTAAAACAGTATAAATTTCAAAAGCAGACACTAAATTTTAATTGCAATCTCAGAGAAAGCTTTTGTATTAATTCACCGAGAAAAATTAGCAAAGTGAAAACTGCTTATTGGGGGGTTTTCTTTCTTTTTAGTCATAATTCCATACACCACGGCAATTTTCAGAGGGAGAAGGATTTATATTGATTAAGGGAAGAGGTGGGGGAGCAGGGCTGTGACTGAAGACGGGCACTCCTTCTCCAAAGACTCTCTTTTGTAACAAATTAGTGACAGGCTTGTCACAGATAACTCAGGCTCAGGCTTTGGCTCAGGTTTCAGGCTGCTCTTTAAGCCACTCTGGCATCGTGGTTTTTACTTTCCATGTCATTTTTCAGTATTGATTTCTACTACTATTAAAGTTCTTGCTTAATAGCAAATGCACGGTAATTTATAATTAATATCCAAAGGTAGAGTTACCAGAGAAAAACTCAAGGAAAAAAGAACAGGGGTGAGAAGGACAAAGGTCAATTTTCCCTTCAAAAATATAAGCTACTAAATTCTGCACAAATTAGGATGACACACACAACCTACCCCCATGTGGCAGGAAGATGTTCCACAGATCAGAGCGACTCGGGACGTAATGGGCTGGTTCTCACATGGAAGGTTGTGTCCTTTCACATCTGCTCCAATTACTCCTATTAAAGTAAAATTAAAATTCCCTGTTAAAGAAGAACAAGCCACCCTGCACCAAACAGACCTTTTCTGCACTCAAATAATGGCTGAGTATCTGCCACAAATCAAGAAAGGCTACTTAGCCAATAAAGAAAATAATTCTGTCCATCAGATTAAAGAATTTATTCCAGATATAAGGACTCAAGATGATTTCTTCTAAATGCATGTTTATCATCCTGATTTTTAAGTGTCATTTTACCTAGACAGTGTTATTTCCCCTGACATTTATTCTCTTAGGTAGCTCACTGACATGCAGAATGAAAGGCCCTGCTGTACTGGCAGGCTGCAGATGTGTTTATTTGTTCACAGTTTATCATGAACATCCTGGATGATGTGTTTTGTCAGGGGATGACTTGGAGAAAGGGGTAACTTGGCAGGAGACTGGAAGGCTGCCAGCTTTGCTGTCTTCTCTGCTGCTGCTGTTCTGTCCATGTCAGAACCATCTAAAGTCAGATTATTCCTCCAGCACAGGATGGAGCACAAAGTCAGCACCACTCAGCCTGCAGCAGAAAATACACCCAGGAGATGCCAGGGAGGAGCCAGGCAGAACTACAGCTGAGCCTCAGAACACATCCCATCCTGCTGGATTCACTTCAGGGCTACAGAGGGAATCTGCCCTCTCCTCCTGTGCTGCACCCAGCAAAATGCAGCAGCCAACAAGTAATGTTTTCACACTGGGCTTTCATTTTTCTTAAACATAATTTTCTTTTTAGCTGGCAAACCGGTCACCAGACTGTGCATTTGCATCTGCAAAGCTCAATTTGGAGACCAGTATGTCAACACTGATAAAAAAAATCCCCTTCCCCTCCCTGTAGAAGGATCAGGAAAACATTTGCTGGACGTTGTGAAAGATGCCAAGTGTCAGGGCTGGCTCATATCCTACATTTCACTAACACCCTCTTGTTTAGAGCACCACTGCAATGTTCTGTTATCCAATCAGTCTGGTGGGGTTTCTCTTACTGGGATCACCATGGTTATCCTGGTATTGCCATGGTTGGGAGTCATCTAAATAATCAGAAAATTAAGGGCTAAAATTTTAAAGTCTTAAAAAAAATACATTCTCATGTCTCTTTAACTAAA
Organism: Thryothorus ludovicianus; assembly: GCA_013397245.1. NCBI lineage: Eukaryota > Metazoa > Chordata > Aves > Passeriformes > Certhiidae > Thryothorus > Thryothorus ludovicianus. Next base: position 82,808 of record VZTB01000285.1, read on the forward strand.
CTGACTTGCAACTATGAAGTGGCACAGCTGTCATAAAGAGAATTAGGAACAATAAAAGGCTAAAAGAAAGGCTTCTACTTCATGCTTTATTTTTTCACTGCTCCAACATGATGAATATATATTAGGAAGTTTGGATAAGGTTTTCTACAAGGCAAATTCCTGTACTAAGCAAGACTATATTAGAATTTCTTGAGTTAATAACACTTCACACTTGAGAGACAAGAAATCTATTAAACTAAATAGTCAGCATATGCTGCTAACGTATTGTCATAAACAATGTAAAACTGAAAAGATCTTTTTAATTGCTAAGAGAACTCGCATTCTGTAAAACAGGAATTGTGGCCCTTTTTGGAATTTTAGTCAGTGGCTTTAGCAGTGTTTAGAATTGTTAAGAGTCTTCCTAATTGTGATTAATTAAAGTCAGACAACAAATTGGTCTGGAATATTGTAAGTTATATAATTGCTGTTATAAGTCACTTTCACCCTCAGCTTAGGTAGAATTTTTCATTTTTCATAGTCTGAGGCAGACTCAAAAGCAGAGGCTGAGAACAAGAAGTCAGTGCTCCACACAGAACAGAGGAGAGATTTTTAGGAAGGCAAGCAGTGCTTAGCAATGTGTACTCCTGGCTCTCTTCCACAGTGACACGGTGTTTTAGACACTGCACCATAAATCATCTGCTTTTGTTGAAACAATGCTGATGCCTTTTGAAAAGGTGCAATATAAACAGTATTTTTATGAGGCCAGTCCCACAAGCCTGGCCTCCCATCCTCACAGTTTTATCTGTGCTCTCTCTGAAATTAGTACAGTAGGTCAAAATGCAAGATAAAACTTCTTGGCTCTTACATCCTCACTTTTCCATAAGAGGTATCAGAGGGACTGATTCAGGACTCACACAAGACATTCTCAAACATACACACTAAACAATTCTTTACTTTATTGTACTCAAAACTTTGAAGCCTTCATAAACTTCAGGAACGTGCTCAGCCAAACCACACTTCACATCCAGCCAAGAGCAGATCTGAACTGCATCAAAAGTTATTAACACTGCAAACAAGATGTCCAGCATGTCATTCTATTTAGCCTGCAGGATATTTTCTTTACATATATCTGCACTCTCAACTTTCCTTTTGCTTCTGCTATCAAAATCTTTTCATTTTTTCTGTCCTTTCTACTAAGTTTTCACATCATATCCAACACATTTATTACCCTTCCCACATTCAGGAAGGAGGAGTTCCACTGTAAATCCTCCTCTTGAGCCACACTGCTCTGAGCTATGGTGGGATTATCATGCAGTTTCTCCCACTATTGCCCTGACTCTTCCCTCTGTAATGCCCCCCTCTCTCTAACAACAACCTGTGTGGTTTTCTTCTCCTCCTGGCAATCATTTCAGGAGTCTGCTGGTGTTTGTAGTGCCATCTGGGAAAACATATTCACATTAGCAGACTGTCTCTTCCACTGAAGCCCTTTCCTGAGGGATGCCAGTAGCTGAGTGTTTCTAATGTCAGAGTTTCTTTACAGAAGTCTGTATCAAAGAGCAGACAGTTGCTCTCTATTCTTTTTAAAATCCAATTGATTGATTTTAGCCCATGAAAAAATGGGCAAACTTTTTGTGCTCTGGATCCATAATGATGCCAATTCAACAAAGACCTTCCACTGCCACTTTCACATGCTCTGTGACAGCCCAGTTCTTCAGCAAGCTCTTTCTTTCAGGTCAGATTATTACTATATTCTTTTCCAAGAACACAGAATTGCCAGAGCACACAGTTTTAAACACACTTTTATGCAATTAGGATAGTGACAGATATTTTTAAGTCAGTCACAACACACCTACAAATATGACACTGAAGCTCAGTCTTCCTTTTTGCAGAAAGATCTACATCTAATCCTTTCCAGAGAGCAAGAAAAGCAATCTCCATGATTAGTTAACCTCACCAGAAGCAAAGTAAAGGGATTTAAACACTAAGAAAGTTCCAGGTCACAGTTTCTAGAAGGACAAATGAGATTTAAAAGAGCACAAAACATTTGAAACAAAACTGGTAGTTTAGCACCTAATCATATTTCAGTTAGATCTAGAAAAAAAATCCTGTGATGAGCAAGAGACTTCCATTAAAGAGTACTGTTTCAATACCACTGAAACTTCCTGAGGTAAGACAGTTTTCTAAACCAGCAAACTAAAAAGACCCTCAATTTCCTGCTGAAAAAGTTACACTGAATCTCTTTGTTATTCACTGTATTTGGATAAGGCCAAACAGCACAGTAAGAAAAAGAACTTGTTGAGCCTCATCAAATGTATTTCAGAAAATACCAAGGCTGAACATCAGAATATTGTGCTGGAAAAGGAAAAAAGTCAAAGCATCAGACCTTAAAGCTTTGAATCATTAATCACTTCTAAAGCTAATAAGAATCCTAACTATGAACAAGCCTCAAACATGAGGCTTCTCCCTCAGAATGGTTGGAGTTTTGGGTTTTTTTTCTTGCCTATCCCCAAAGTTTTGAGTAACAGAAGAGGCAAACTCTCAGCATGCTGGCATTCCAACACCATGGTGTTTCAGTCAAAAGTGGAACTAGCAGAAATTACCAAACCATTTGCAAATCCAGCTGAAAAGACATACAGCAGTGATATATCCCCTTCTAGAAACAGATTTGCAGTACTGGTAGTTATTGTGATGATTTTAGGGATATTTTTAAGAATAGCATCAGAGCAAATGGCTGGATAAAAACAGTCTGTGACAAAAATGGCTTTCTGGAATTAATTCAACAATTCCTGTCTCCAAGAACAGTAAATCCATGAGTGAGTACCTAGTCCTCCAGCATGTGCATCAATGAGAGATGCTGCCACTGCAATCCCTTCAGGGAGCCCAAGATCTTCAGCAGCCTCTGGAGTCAGACCTTTCCCAACAGCCTCTCCTGGAGACAAGACGTGGTTTCCTGGGCAGACACAAGACAAAACCAAACACCTGTCAATTTACTAAACAGAAAAACAAATGTGTGTGTTCTTGCAGAGCTCCCTTCCTCTCCCTCCAGTTCCTCCTCCCTCGTATCTATAAAACAAAGTGCATCTAAGGACTCTGTGTGATGAAGTATCTTTCATTATCTGTCTGCAGATTAAACACAACCGTGCCAGATCAGGCTGTCCCATGGCAATTTAGAAGTTCAAAAGCATTCAATATCCTATCTAGCCACAGAGAAAGATTTCACCACAAGCAATTAAATTCTGCTGGGCACCTCTCCAGGAGATATGAAATGCAGAAATCCCAGGTTCTTGTGGAAAGTGCTGCCTGCAGGCATTCTCTGGCCATGGAAGGAGATTCAGCTCAGTCTGTGCTCACAAATGAACACTGCACCTGTTGCACAAGGAATGCACAAGGAACTGGCCAACTTTTTTTTTTCCATTTCCATCCTTTCCAGCAGTTCTACTAGGAATAAGGTGGCTATAGCAACAGAAACTCTGAAAAAGAAACTGGCTTAAACAGCAAATTCCTCCAGTTGCAGCTGTATTTCCTCACAGACTTAAATAATCCCTTTCTGAGCCTTCTCTGGCCTGAGCAGTATGAAGAAGACAAAACCACAACCCTGCCCTCCCTGCTCTGTCACAGAGAGCCCAGGGGCAGGTCCTGCCATAACACACAACTCAATTTTGTCTGAGCTTAGAAGAACAAATCCAGATTCTCTCAAGTATCAGAATTTAGGGACACCCCTGAGCTCCTCCTCTCAGCCTCCCACAGCTGGAGCAGTGAGATTGAGCTCCTGGGGCTGCACACACTTCCACATTTATCCAAAGGTTTGGGGCTGAGAGGCAGAAAACTCAGTGGGAGCTGCCACTGCCAATGCCAGGGCTCTTAGGACCTACCTGGAGTGTTTACTAAATTCAACCAATCTGGGCAGAGTTGGCAAAATTCCTCTTTAAAATAAAACTAGGCTATTTTGACAGTCAATTTTATTGAGAATGTTACACCTGAAGCATGCTCTGATATGTGGAAAGGATGCAAAACATCCTCCACAATAGACATTAATTAAGAGGAATAATGTATCATAAAATATACACTAATTCCCATGAGCATAAACTTCTACAAATGCAGTTACACAACCTTACTGTCTGATGAAAGGTTATGATATAAATTCACAGGTCTTCAATTTTAGATACCACTTAGATCTCTGCTGTAAATTTTGTTGGTTCTTCATTTTTAGAAGCTACACTCTCTTCCTGCCCACTTCCTGATGGTGCAGTGTATGCAGCATTTTGGGATCAGCACACACAGTTGTTTATTTCTCCAAGTTATTTCACACTTGCTCATTTCTCCAAGTTTCTGTTCAATTGTCAGGCACACATCACTGCCCCTGAAATTCCAGGCTGAGCAACACACTGGAGATTTAAAACAAATCTGTGCAGCCAAAACTGCTGCATTTGACATCAGGTTTATATTCAATATTGGGAGCAGTAAGCAAACCTCATCATTAAGCTTTATACAGAAGGACATGAGCACATTAAGGCACCTCCCCACAGGAAAAAAAAAAAAATCTGTATTTTATTATTTCTGCATTTTACTAGTTACTTATTGTAAAGTCAAAACATTGTCCTGACTTCTACAAGAGCTGTATCTTTTGCATTTTTCCCCAGTAAGCTGGATTGCAGGATGTTCCATTTAAGAGATTTTTGTATTAACATTTCTGGGTTTTTTAAGACATTGGAGAAAAATACCAAAGCTGTCTGCATCTCCTGACATTCAAAGACCCTGCAGGTGGAAGGAAGTTCAAAGGAGTTCATGCAGCTAAACCCACATCTTTTTCTTCAGAATCAACTGCCTGACCTGAAAGCACAACCATGGTGTATGTACAGCATAAGATGAAATTAATCTGAAATGCAACCTCTTTCCAGGCATGCCATTCCATGCTTGGCTAGTTTATATCAGTCATACCAGTCAAACACTTTAGTGAGTAATTATTATGTAGTTATACTCCATTTTAGAGATCAGGGCTGTTATCAGACAATATCTTTTCCTACCAGCTTCTCAATTACTGTATTTCTAGTTAATAAGCACTAAGGGAACAATTTCAGAGATAAAGATAATACTTTCCTCTACAGCAGCAGAAAATGACCCTGTAATTCCTTTGGTACTGGTTATTTATCAGAATGACCAGCAGCACTGCCACCCCCATGGGCATAAAATGTGTGAGGATATGCAGAGATGGGCTTCTTGTCATTTAGAGAGGCAGCATGATCATCCTGTCTTTTAAATAAAATAATTAACAGTAGTCTGCCCCACACAGAAGTCAGAGTATGCCTGAACAAATATTCCTTGATTGAAAGCACTTCCCAACAACTGGGAAGGGAGAGCAGTCAGAAGTCACCTGTGGCAGGGATTGCAAAGGGGGTTCCTGGGTCACCCAGCAGCCAGGGAGACACAGAAAATGAGTGCACAAGGAGAGGATTCTCCCTCTGCCCCTCTCCTTCACCCTCCCAGCTCTACAGAGCAAGGAAAGCTCTGCCAGAACCATAGGAAATGTTCCTGAGGAGTTTTGTGAAAGGGAAGGGACAGGCTCTGCAGGGGCACTCGTGCTGTCATCAGGAATTTGCCTCCCTACCCACAAATGGACAGAGCTTTCCCTCAACCACATGGGCACAGGCCAGGGGAGGGAACGATCATTCCCACAGCTCAATCTTCACCAAAAAGCTCAAAAACTCAGCTAAGCATCAGCATGCCTAGAATCTGTACGTGTAAAGCCAATAAATGACAAAATAAGAACACACAAAAAACAACCAATAAGGAGACACAATTCAAAGTGAAGTTCTTGACACAGATTGAATTCCAGTACCAGACTGGGAGGGAGCAGATCCTTCCTTGAGCCAAACACAGCAGCTTTAGAAACCCAGGGGCAGCTACTCTGAACATAAAGAAAAATCCAAACAGCTACACACCAGCAATTCAGCAGCAGGTGCTGCCACCCTTAAATCCAACCTGTCAGGGGGAAAGAGGCTGTAGGAGGGGAGGAGGGAAGGAGGGAGAGCTGCCTGCACACAGGGGCACAGTGAGAGCAGGACAGGCACTGCATAAAGGAGGCACTGAAAGGCCCGAGGCTCCTCAAGGCTCCTGCCAAAGTAAATGCATCGAGCCTTTTGTTTACAGTAGTCTCCTGTGCAAGTCATTTACCTTTGCTATAATGACTTCCAAAATTAGACCTAACCAAACAAACCCATAATGGCTGAAGCTGGAGGACTTTCTGCTTCACATTGGTGCAGCTGTTTCACTAATGCAGTGCCTTAATCCACAACCTTTCATTTGGGACCAGACAGGCTATTTCCAGCTATTTTTTTCCCCTATAAAGCAGCGAGTTTACAAAAGGAAAAAGCTGTCTGAATCTCTTCCTTCTCTTTTATCCTTCTTCGAAGGGTGATGTTAGAGTTTGCTGTGATCAAGCTTTGTTTAAAGAATTTATGTGCTACCAAAGACCCTCTACCTTTTTAGGTGCTTCCCACAGGAACCAGCTATTTACCAGATTTGAGGCAGATAATGCATCTTCAGTCAACTTTAGTGATCCAAATTCACTCTATTGGCTCACAAATATTTAATAGAATGAGGTACTTCAGGACATAGCCCCTTTTCAAACAACAAAGCTGAGAGCAGCCAGCTGACTCCAGCACAGCTTTTCATCTCACAGAATGGGGCTGCACTTCATATATTTGCCTGTATAAGTGCATAAAAATATGAAAGGAAGAAAATCCAAAGGAGACCCAAACAAAGCTGGATTTGGATATAACAATCCCTTGCTGTAATCTCAGCAGCCTCAGAAAGAAGCAGAGCCCAAGGGTACAGCCTGTCCCCACTTCACAGCCCCACCCAAACCAAACAATTAAATTGCTTTCTGATTCAAAAGACAACACAGAAAACAGATATCCTGTTAAATAAGTGATAGAGAACATGCACTGAAGAAGTTATCTCGTTAAACAAAACATTGCTGAATAGGCATTAAAGGAAATAGGACCTTGGTAAAAAACAGCACTGTCCATCCAAATGTAATAAGAAATGTGAAGGAATTTTCTCCCTTCACGTTCATTTATGTTCAAAGCAGGCAGATAATCTCCATTTTTTGTGTTTCATAATAATTCTCACAGTGCCAAAAGTCTGAGGTATGCAGGGAATCTCAATAAATAATATATATTGTCCCAACCCTATCTCATGCACAATACATTATCAAATATCCCTCTCAATTACAGACAATATTCACATTTAACTGAGATGTGTATGGCTGATTTTTCTACAATTTTTACCCCAGCTGAGTAGCCAAAACAGCATTAAGATCAGAAGGAAGCAGAATAATGATGCTGACTGTAAAATTATAATACTATTTTTTTCTTAGGACTGAATGCATAGTGGTTAAAAGATGTTAAGAACAGCGAGATTTGGGGCTTTTTTAACCTCCAAATAACCTCCATAAAACTTCCTGGTCGGCAGTTAAAGACTTCAGAACTTTCATTGAGGAAAACCAAAACAAATTGTGATATTATACGCCAGCTTCTTTAAAAGTGAGGAAAACGGTTAAACAAAATCACTTTGGCTTTCTTCAGTCCAAAATTCATCTCTGTCTACACGAGCTGCCACAGTAGCTCGAGGCAAATCTAATTTGGGGCCTTTCCATCCCACTCTCCCAGAGAGCCTTTGGCTGAACTACATCTCGACTACCTAATGTGTAAATACTTGAGGCACTGGGCTGCTAAACGCTGGCAAAATCAAATCAGGCACATCCTGGCTCATTAAGCTGAGCAGCAAAATTGGTCAGCAAAGCAGAGGAGCCTACTTCAACAGACTGCTTGGCCTTTTTGGCCCAAGGAAGGAGAGCCATGGATAAATTATAAGCTTTCCTGGTGAAAGGGCAAAAGGGAAAAGAAATTCTGCACCGTTGGATCAACAGGCACGTTGTGATGGCTGGGACTGAGTTTTCTTTGTGTCCTGCCACGTGTGGTTCACTGCTCACTGCTGAACTGCACCTAGGTTTAAAATACAGATATTTGATGCCTTACTAAAGGTGCAGAATGCAATATCTTGATGTCTTACTAAGTAATTAGAGGGAGTGCATTTACATCCAAACTCAGCTACCTGAGCTCAAGTTTTCCCTTGCAAACAATCATTTCACTCAGCTGGTAATTCACATTTGTCTGTCTATACAGCACAATATTCCTCAGAGTCTCTCAAGATCCAAAAATCAGTGCAGAGGCAGGACTATTGCTCCACTTTCAGAGTTGCTCTGCTCTGCTACAGTACATTGGTAAGACTGTAAAGGCAATTTAGCTTGCATTAATCATGGATTATTACTTAACAAACTTTTTTTTACTAGATTTTTTTAACAATAAATGATAATTCCTCTTAGAATAAATAATTACCTCTTTTTCCAAACTGAAATAAATGCCAGACCAAAAACAATCTCATCAGTTACTGAAAGGACACTTTTAAATCTTTCAGCCAAGCTTATTGCCCACCACGTTCACACAGTATCCCGTTTTAATATCCATACTGAGAAGATATTGTAAATTAAAAAAGTTCAGAAATGAGCCAGGAAAACAATTACAAGGACTGAGAAGCATGACAGTTCACCCAAGAGTTTTGGGGGCAAACCTCAGTGTTCTCCTTGATCATAGGAAATTTGAGTCTGTGCAGGTCAAGCGTGTCCCTGTGGTCTGCCAGGCAGGAGTAGGAAGTTAAATCTGATGAAAAATCAGGTGTGTTCTGCAATTAATTCATTAATTTTGAGATATGACAGCAAACTAACAATCCACAACCTTCCAGTTTAAAGTGGGCTCTCCATCACAGGAAATTATAAAATCAAGATTGGTTCTAAGATACACTTTAAACCACTTAAACATTAATTTTAAGGAGTCCAACAGCCTCTGACTTGGAGGAAGTCAGCAAATTGTTTGAAATAGACCTGATTTTGTGAATCCTGACTCATAAAGCAGTCAGCACTGTTTTAAAAGTTATCTCAGCAGGAGGCTGAAACCAAAGAAAAGAAGGTGAATAACAAATTGAGGGATCAGGGAGACCAGGGAGAGGACAAGTCAGGTAAAAAAAAGGAATGACCCAGAACTATTTTGAGAAATATTTCTTTCTTCTTTTCTTTTTTTAGAACAGTATGAAAAATAAGGAAGGAGGATAATATCTCAGAAATTTAAATACTGAACAATTACAATAGGCTCCAGTCTGCTCAAAGCTTCTATGAAATTTAACACCAGAAATTCAATGAAAAAGCTCCTCATTTTCATACTAGAAAGTTCCCAAGTGTTGCCAGAGTAGAAGCAAACATGATTCCCCAGGCAGGCAGTCTGAGACCAGAACTCCATGAATGGGCAGTGGAATATTTCTTTATTACTATTTTTTAAAAGATCTAAACTTTTACCAGAGTTTTCTCTGAGGGATGGAGGGACAGCACTCAGTACTGAGAGTGGAGAGGAAGCACTGCCAGCAGGACTGCAGCTGGTGATGAGCAAGGGTGAATGATGGTTCCTTTCCTGGGGGAAGAGGAATGGAAAATGTCACCCAGGAAACACCCTGGAGAAACTTGAGCCACCCCAGTCCAGCTCAGCCTGTTCATGCACAGTTATTGGAAAGAGGATGAGTACCTCAGACTAGACAGCAGAGAGGATTGGAGGTGGAGGGGACAGATTTTATCCATGATTTTATCAATATCTGATAGGAGGGAGGGAGTAAAGATCAGGGAGAAAGACCCTTCTCAGTGGTCCCTAGTGACACTACAAGTGTGACAAACACAAACTGAAATACATGGAATTAGTTATAAACCAAATTTTTAAAAAAAATTATTGGGGAAAAGTGTCAGGACATTGGAACAGGTCACCCAGGCAGACTTTGCAATCTCCACCTTTGGAAATACTTAAATCTCAACAGGACACAGCCCTGAACAACCTTCTGTGGGTGACCCTGCTCTGATAATTTCAAGATGATCCTTCTAAAGCCAATGATTCGTGTGATTCAGTGATCTCAGGATGGAAAAAGTAGAAAATAAAACAGAAGTCACAGGAGTGTGGGGCTTTTCTGAGGAAAAGCTCAACTTCTTCCTGCTGAATCATTTATTACAAAATAATGCCTCGAGCTGTCAGGAAGGAGACACCCGAAAACCTCTTTGCACTGTGCCAGTTTCAGCTCCTTTGCAGTTGCTACAGCTCTTGGACAGACTGAAATGACAGGAAGCCAGAAAAATGTTAGCATATTTGGAACACTATTCACTTGTGAATTCCATGGATTTTGACAGCATGTAAGTGTAAATATCCTCTGATTCATCCTTTTAATTTTGTTTGGAATTGCAATGTGTTGTAGTTTATTGGGGATAGCAAGACCAGATAAAGTCATTCTGTACCAGAGAATCCCTTTTCTTATTATTCTCTGCCATTTGCTAAGTACAGTGTTTAAAGCTTTATGCAATCCAGCTTTATGAAAAACTGGCAGCTACAAGCTGACCTGAAAAAAAAAATAAAAATAAAATCATCATCCCTTTCTCTTAGTCTTCAAGGAAATCCCTCATATGCTCCAGAGCATCTGACATCAAAGGCCATGGAAGAGACAGGGAAAACTGGCAGAAGGAATGGATTGGCCATTCCCTCCACAGCTGCTGTAGCACTGAGTTAATATTGACCAGATTCTCCCACCCTGCACTGAAACTCCCATTTTCAGCCTAAATGTAAATAAATTAAGAGAACATTCCAGTATTAGAGCTAACTACAAAACAGAGAACCTAAGCACAGTCTATTTAAAATGTAAAAAGGGAGATATTTAATGCCATTATTAGCTTTGTATATGGAAGGATTGAGTGGCACATGCAGAAATATAATTATTGATATAAAAACAGTTTTTTTGTATTATCAGTTTATTAATAAGTATTTCAAATGAAAGAGCATAAGGAAAGAAACATCCAGTCTTCCAATTATACAGATTCATCTTTTCAGGACATACAAAAATGGCAAATGCAAGTGCCCAGTCCCATAAAAACATCAAACCTGCAGTCACCAAAGTCCTGGAATTAAGGAAAGAGTTAAAAATGGGGTTGCAAAGTGTTGGGGCTGTACATTAAAGCACAGGCAGAGTGCTGGAACAGGGAGGGTGGTGAACTGGTAAATTAATGGAGGAAAGTAAAGGCCACTAACCAGAAATGCACTTTAGAGTCAAACCCTTCTTCACTGAAAACACAGTGCCAAAATCAAAACAAAACCAAAACAAACAAAGGCAGAAATCCTACTGGAGGAAGATGGGGGCAATTTGTGGAAAATGGAAAGCATTCTTCCAGAAGGTGGTTGAGAAGGATGAGTGGGATAAAGACCCAGAATGGGATTTAAGTAAAGAGAGGTATAAGGAGCACAGGCTGCTCTTCCTTATGCCACCATCATCCCCAAAATAAAAAATGAGAGAATTCTTCCAGTTGTACACTAAAGCAAATTAAGCAAAACTACAGCTACTTCATTAATACGAGTTTGCTGCTCCAGCACAGTGGAAAGGAGGTGACAAACTGCCCTTTACAAAAGCTACAAAACCTACAAGATCAGTGGAACCTATTCTGCAGTACCCACAATGCTCTCTCACACAAAGCCACCATCTTCAACCCAAAAAAGACCCGGTATGAAATATTACTATTCAATAAAAAAATCATTATTGGGTCCCTTAAGTAGGCCCTGAAGTAGAAGGCTGTGGTGAAAATTTATCAGGCATTTTTCTCCAAATGGAATGCACGCTCCAGTACCCTCGGAGCTCTACAGTACATGAAATTTTAAAGGAATTGTTAATGTCTTTCTAGGTTTTATAATACCACAAAGAGATACTCATCGTGTGCTTTTACCACAGCAGATAAATGCTAATGCCTCTAGTACACAACACTTTCACAGGGGTTTGAATACGAGTCATCTTCCACCCTTGGTGAGCAAATTAAAGGGATCAATAAATTTTTCAGTACCTCCAGATTAAGACTCTTTACCTTCACAAGCCTGATCAGTAAATTCATGATGTACAGAAGGGACCACAAACAACTTCTGTGGATTCCCTGAAAGGTTAGTCTGCTCTGAGAAACAGAAAATGTCAAAGGCCTGGGAGTTTTCAGATGTGAACCCACGCCCTGATATGGGAAAGGTTTGTGGAAGATCCTAAAGGTCAGATGTGAGGGTCTCCCTTATCAACAAGGTCACATATTAAGTTAAACTGAAACCTAGAGGAGTGTACTCCCTGGAACCACAGCACTCTGATTACAGTAAATGTATTTTTAAAGGGCAAGAAATTTTAAGAGTGATGCTTAAAAGCATGTTTACCAGAATAAAGAAATATGTGCATTAAAGAAGCTGTTCTCAGGTAATTTCTGTATTTCCAGTGGCGTGACAGTTAAAGCTACTTCCAAATGAAAAAAAAAAAATCTATTTGTAGCCATTCATCTTTGATTCCCCCTGATTGGAAACAATAATGGTTTCAGTAGAGATTGAAAAAAACGAAACAAAACAAAAATAGCTTTTCTGCATGTTTTAAATTGGTAAACTTTGTATTTACTTTTGTTACAGTCAGAAAATTTTGCTAATTTTATCTTGTGACATTTTGCTTTGGTTGAAAGAAATTATAGTTCAGAGCCTCGTCATCTTTTAGGAGAAATACATAAGAAAAAGTTCATTATCTCTCTTTACAAGGGGAACGTGCAGGCACTAAAATACATCCCTGCCTTTGAGCTAAACAAACCCTGAGCAGACAGACACGGGCTCAGAGTAGCTTGAGAACAGAAGAGGAAATTCCACCAGAATTACTTCAGCCCTGTCAGGTTTTTGGTTTTGTTTTCATTTCAGGAGGAGGTTTTGAGCATGCACAACCTCCCTTCACCCTCCTCCTACCTGGGTTATCTGACAAGTTCGAGCTCCTTTATCTGCAGGGCAGCTCAGTGCCTGCTTCCCATCCTTCCCTGTCAGCTGTGGCAGGCTCTGATGTTCCTCCTGGAAGCACACACTGTCCAGGGAGGGCCTGGGAGGGAGAATGGGGATAATGGGATGCACTTGCAGCTACAGAGGCTGCTCCCCTGTGGGCAGCACTGCTCTAAGTGCAGCTTGAGCTGAGTTGGTGCAGAGTGTGAGCCTGTGGTGTTTCGGGGCTCCTGGCAGGGATGCTGCCACCATGGGATGTGTGGGAAGGAATGTCCCAATCCCCAGGACCATTCCAGCTGCAGTTTGCTCAGTGATCACCTTCCTGGGAGGTGGATCTACTTCTGTCCTGATTCATTTGAGGAAAGCTGTGCTGAGTCAAGAGTGCACCACTGAACACATGAAAACCAGCAAAGCCCTCAGCTCTCACTGGAACACTGTCCCCATTCCCAGTCCCCCACATTCAGGGACTCTGAAAAGGTTTCAGGGTGGCAGAAAGCAAAGCACTTCCCTGGGCCACACCACCATGGAGCAGCTCCTGGACAGGGTGAAGGGCTTTGTTTTGTCTCCTTCTGAAGCTACAGCCTTCCAGGAGGACAGGGAAGGAGGAAAACTCCAGGGAATGGAGGGGTGGCTCTCTGGGTTCCACACTGGAGCAGCGAGCTCCTCACTCCCTCTGCACACACACAGGAATGAAGGACACCCTCCTGCTTTTTGTGATGTTATCACACTGCTGAACGTAACAAAAACAACACTTTCCTTTTTAAAAAAGGCAAGGTTAGACAAAATGGTCAGGGAAATAAGCTCATATTCTCCCTAGGGCCAGGTTTCAGCATTATTATGCAAATAGAAATTGTCTTATGCTGTGGATTCACCTGAGGGAATCGGCCCCAGAATCTGAAAACCAAAGGATTTCTCAAGCTACAAGTTCTGACCTAAGGTTTGGTGCAGCTTTGGAGGTCAGATTGTGCTTCTCCAACTCCAGCCAAGACCCTCTCAAGGATTTTACAGCTCATTTCTTGAAAAAAATCTCAATTTTCTACAGAACTAGACACTTTCACCAGTGACTCATAAAAAACACTTTTGCCTTGCAAGAAACGTATCAACAGAAGATAACTTAGTGATTTATTTTGTAAAAGCTGTGTTTTAACAAACATGCAAGTCTGATACTGGGAATTGATGATTTCTCTCTTAATGAATGTTGAGCCTTATATAGGCCAGTGTCACGAGGCCCCCATCACAACAAAAGGCCCCTTTTATTAATGGTTACTTTATCATTTAAAACATGCGTGTTGTTACTTAAAATGGCAAATTGCTTTGCACTGTCCTTGAAGTGCATTGCATAAATATTGTATTCAAGCCTTAGCTTACACTCCATAAATAATTTATTTTTAAAATACCCTTCCATGAGACCACCAGCTGGCAAGATGTTACAATTTTCTGGTAAAAACATGTATTTATTGCAAGTCTTATTTTAACTTGTTGAAGATTTGCTAAAAGCCACATGTGACAGATGTTCCAAGAACTGTATTCAACCCAAAACCTCAGGAAACTCAAATGCCTCATTCTCCTGGTAGGTTTTGTACCTCTGCATAAGCAGTTTCCTTTGCAGGGGAAATGCTGAAATCTATTCAAGGAACCTTTCAAGCACTATTTTCTGATAACCCAAAAATGACTGATAGCAGATTATGGGATGATCAGAAAAGTTTATAGATTTCATTACATTGCTTTTCACTACAATCCCTCCTCCACCATTTCCATTTCATGTTGCTGCATTTAAACTGCTGCACAAACTTGTTCAAAGTGCTCGCCATTAAAAAAAAAAAAAAATCAAAGGAAATTTCAGATAATTAACTTTGATGAATGAGCATATTTTAATTCATGTCTGGTAATATTCTTGTTAATGACATGTCTGCTTAGGACATCCATTAAAAGTCCATTAACTTAACAGGGAAAGTCTAATAAAGTTATCCTGGAAATTTTCTGGTATATTAACGTTATGGACTTTTAATGAATATCTGCTGTAGGAACTGCTATTAGCAAGGCTACTATTCTAATTAAACTTAGGCTCTGAGAGTGAAAAAAAAATGTATAAAGATAACAACAAGCAGAAGTAGCACTTTTTTTTGAAAATGACCATAAGTGAGATGGGTACAGGTCACAGATCATGCTATCAGTATCAGCTATAAATTATTATATTGCAGCTTTTTTTGTAGCCTGCTATCCAATATCCCCATATTGAGTGTGTCCTTCATGCCATCAGCTGCTGGGGCTCTTTTTTACTCCTCAACTGCTGAGACTGAGCAGTACAGAGAGGCCTTCCAGGCCTTTCTGAAGGGTAGGAGATAAAAAATTTAAACACAATTTCTCACATCAATGCAAAGTAAAAAATGCACTTAGGAAGTCTGTTCCCTATGGGCGTCTCAGCAACCCATTTGAAGCTGCTGACATTCACAATAATACAGCAAAATATCTTTTTATATGTATTTATCTTCTATTCATAGAATCAGAGAATGGGTTGGGACCTTAAATCTCATCTCATTCCAACTCCTTGCCATGGGCAGGGACACCTTCCACTAGACCAGGTTGCTCAAAGCCCCNTGTATTTAAAATATTACTATATATGTGTATTTATTATTATTACTATATATGTATATTAAAACCCAGCCCTGATTTACCTATTTTTTCATACTTATCCTTCACCAAATCTTCCAAACCAATCATTTTCCAGAAACTGTCATCCCAACCTCTATCTGATGTGTATGTCCACTTGCACACTACTGTACAGAGAGACCTAGAAAAGAGAAATATGGGCATAGAGTCAGGAAAATTAATATATTTGGGTTTAAACCTGTGATTAGGAACAAGTTCCTGCAAAAGGATCTCTTCTCCACTGGTCAAAACCTCCAGCAGAATGCTCACATGAAAAAAAAAAAAAAAGCTGGTTACTGTTTGGAGTGCACATCTTGAGGACCTTAAAAGGACCTTGTGTTTAAGATTCTTCTGTGCTGAAACAACTCCTGGTCTGGCCACTTGACTGCATAAATCAGTCAAATAACAGGCTGTGCATGTGCCTGGGGGAGAGCAGGGCAGGAGCACAGGAGCTCTGGAGCAGGCAGCTCAGAGTGCTGCTCTTCCAGCCTAAATGGCTGCTTTGCACAGGCTGTCCTCAGGAAAACCTGCTGTTATTTCTCTTACAACTGAATTACACTTCCCAGGAGATCTGGATGATGGGGTCAGATGCACAAGTCTCATTCCTGAGAAGCACCACGGGGCACAGCAGGAGCAGAATATACCCAGAGGACAAGAACACTCCCAGGAAAGTCTGTCCTAACACACAGAATGGTTCTCATCAATATCCCCAGCCTTATTCCTCCCCAAAGTATGAACAATATTCCTGATGATTTACTATTACATAGGCTGTTCTCTGTCTGAACACTGAGAATCATCTCAAAAGATCAGTATTAAAAAGTCAGTCAAGTAAAAGGTATTAAAAAAGCTAAACACCACTGCAAGCTGCAGCTCTGTGGAGTCCTGGGAATACCACAGGAGCAGCAAGTGCAAGACAGCTCAGATGCATCTTGGGGAAACACATCATCATAACTGTTCTCAAAGAGAAATCCTGCTCAGAGGTGGATTTTCTTTGATGTTTTACAAGACAGCTTATTTGTGACTCATGTTTAGCCAAGGTGAGCTTACACAGACATATTCTCTTTATTAGGATGGTACAATTTGAACGTGTATCTTCAAAGCAAACTCAGATTTACTGAAGCATTTCTTCCAAAAATTTCTTCATTTTCTCATCAAAATTATTTTTGGAGTAAAAGGAAATCTTTCCTTTCATCCAAGG
Organism: Thryothorus ludovicianus; assembly: GCA_013397245.1. Classification (NCBI taxonomy): domain Eukaryota; kingdom Metazoa; phylum Chordata; class Aves; order Passeriformes; family Certhiidae; genus Thryothorus; species Thryothorus ludovicianus. The sequence continues at coordinate 99,542 of VZTB01000285.1, forward strand.
AAACTGCTCAGGGACTGAAATATGAATCACAGAATGGGTTGGGCTGGAAGGGACCTTAAAGCTCATCTTGTTCCAACCCCTTGCCATGGGCAGGGACATCTTCCACCAGCCCAGGTTGCTCCAAGCCCCATCCAACCTGGCCTTAAGAAGAAAAAGAGAAGCTATTTTTATTTCCTATCTGCAAATCAAAGTTAGAGATTACAGCCCCTGATACTGCAGACAGAGAAAAGCCAAATAAGAACAGCAAGAGCCATTCCACACAGCTGGAAAACTACCTGGGACTTGTATTCCATGTTTTGAGGGGTTACAAGAGGCAGCATCCTCTTATGAACAGAAGATGGGATGGTTCCATGGACTCTCTAAATTCCCACTTTCTCATCTGGGACAGAAAAGTGTATTTTAAATCCCTTTTGTTTCCTTCCATCCCCTTCTACTGGAGTAAGCATTATTTTACAACCAGAGGACAAGTGATGGTCACTCACATCCCACTGGCTGTAAAGGTGTGTGTTGGCTGCTCTTTGCTGCAAGAGAATAATTAACATTACATATTTTGGGGGAAAAAAAGACATTAATTACCTATTTATACCCCTATAAATAAACACAGAGATTATTTCAGGACTACTCTTAAAACACTTCTGACACTCCCACCCTTTTTTTTTTGTCTTCTTAATACTTTAAGAACAGACCACACAATCACATCTCAGTGTCTGGTTTGAAAAGAGAAAAAGCACATGACCTGTAACTACAGCAATGACAATGTTGATATAAGGAATTCCAATTTCCAAGGATTTAAAAGCCAGACACAGAAATCTAATTAGGACCTTTGACAAAAACTGAGTGAATAAATAAATTCTAGGCTGAAGAAAATACTGGGAAAAAATAAACATTTTCCCCCAAATTGGTTCAAACCTCTCGTTAAAAGGAAAAATAAAGACAGGGTATTTGAAATAAAAAGCACTTCATCACTTTAGGAAAAATTTAGACATAAAGAGCGAAAAACAATGCATCGAGTTTTCCCAAATATGGGAAATACCAAATCATAACAAATTATCATCAAAACCAAAGATGTCTTTTTCTAATTAGATTGAAGCTCTGAACTAATGCCACACCCTGAAAAAGGCTCCAAAGAACATGTTTTACAGAGGGGCCTCTTGTCCCACACAGCTCCCTCTGTGGAACACCACACACACAGCCCCATGGAATCACTGGGGATGGGGAGAGATCACCCCTTGCCAATCCACAGAATTCCAGCAGATCTGAGCTCTCTGGCAGCACGTGGCTGGGCTGAACACATCCTGTAGATTTATAAATGCAAAGTGCTCACAGGACAAGGACAAACAGAGGAGTTCTGGTTGAATTTTTAGCACGGTATGGGAAATGAGGTGGGAAAGACAACTCTTCCCCAATGAACTGACTGGCAGATCTCTAAGTGAGGGTTCTGGTATGAAAAGCAATCTCAGATCTGAGCTAAAACACTAACACATTGTGTTGGCAGGTTTTTATTTTCATGGCCACAGCAAGAAACTCAAAATGCTTGTTTTAAACACAGTCTGAGTGTTTACACTTCTCTGGGATTCAACCTCCTCCTTCCACTCTTGCTGCCACCCAAAAAGCACATGTTCAGTGGAACAATATGGCTTCACACAAATCCCTAGCACCAAAGAGAAAGTGTCATACTGCAGAAAGGCATGCTGCTCTCTTAGATAACAGCTCAGAGGAATTGTGATGGCCATGATGGGTTAACATCAGCACATGCTTCCAAAGCACCTGGATGGGTTGAGCTCAAACCCATCAGCTGATGAGGTGCTCAGTCTGTCTGTGTGTCCTGGAGAGCTCTGTGCACATGCAGAGAGAGCAGTTCATTCATGGCTTGTCACTGCTGAAGCCAATAGATGTATATTAAAAATATAATTATTTCTATTTTATATATATTAACTTTATAGGAAACCACTCAGAAATTCTCCTCCAGAGAATCATCCTGAAAATGGGATGGCCCAACTCCTAACTGGGAAAACTCTACCCAAAAAGATATTATGGGAAAGAACTACCTGAGGAACCAAATCAGTGCACCTACAAAGAAAGCCTCAACTGTGAGAAAATTTTCTATTTCACAGAGCTCCCAAGCTTGATGAGATGAAGGGCAGACATTAAACAGGAACAGTACTGATATCTGCCATGGTATATTCCATTTTTCCTATTTGGCAGCATTGCCTCAATTATTTGGCCATAAACACCAGACTTGTGCTGGCTGAAGCTGGAGGAACCAGATGGGTTGAAGCAAATGCTCCTCTTACTTTACTCCAGCTGGGTTCAAAGGGCAGAGAAGAGGCAATTCCAGAGGGAATAGTCCTCTCCTGACTGCCTAATCCAGCCCAAGATTTTAGGAGCCATACATGGAACCCCTCAGTAGCACGAGCCATATGTAGCCAGCCTGAAATACCATGAGTTTGGAGACTCTTTTCTTCAAGCATATTCCCAGCACAATGAAATGAAAGATTTCCTTTCTCTGTCCAGAACAAAAAGTTTTGCTTAGACTATTCCTACTGAAAAAAAAAAAACAAACCCCAACTGTTGTGCATGGAAAATTTTTTATTTTATTTAAACCAGATTTTCAACAGGAAAATGATTATGTTTAAAGTTTCCTACAAGTTTCTTGCTGAGGACTGACTGGATGTGCTAAAGTCCTGCATGACCAGAAGCTCAGCAGTCTTAAAAACACAAAGAGTCTGTGAACACACATTTGTAATTCCCAAAGTTCTGTCTGGAAGCAAATAACCTGTGAAAGGATCCAGGGCAACTGGACTTGTGATCAATCAAGTGATCAAAATTTGTTTCTGTGTGGCTCTTCCCACATCACCTGCCCATTCTGAGTGTTTTCTCTCACCCTCTTGTACTTCTTGGAGAGAGGGAAATCAGATACATTCATGGAAATTGGGAATTACTGCATGCTCTAAGTTATCAGCAAAGACAAAAGTCACAAAAAACTTCTCCACAACTATTTGACAGTCACCAGAGCTTCCCACTTTGGTCCCTTCTTTGTTGACACATCTCCCACACTCCAAAAGGGATAAATCCAGCATGGATATGATTCAGATCTGCAGAGTTCCTGCCCTGCCTGGGACAACACCTGCTATGAAAATAATCCTGGGGGTTAATCCTTAACTGCATTTGTCTTGTGGAAATCATCCCTGTTTTGAGTCTAGGTTGATAGGTAAGTCCTATCAACTAGAAGTTACTAAAAGAAACAGTTTTTTTCCTGAAAAGTGACCCCATAAGGCATTTCCACATGACCTTCCATAGCAGAGGGCTGGTACAAGATTAGTTAGCCTGGAAAATGAGCCAGTCACCAGTGGAAAGGCAGAGAACCCCTGGCTGGGGCATCCTGAGATGAATGGCAGCTTTGTCCTCAATTCCAAAGCCAAAGGATCTGCTCCATTCATCCCAACTGCTCAGAAATGAACCTAAACTCATGAACTTAATTAATTTTGTAGGCATCATTAACAGTGCAGCAGTTCAATCACTGGATCACTGAACTAAAGCCAGCTGCACCTGCTGAGGGCTGTGCCAAAACCAAATCCTACAGAAGCAAGGATAGGCTACAGTTAGATCCCAAAAGGAATAGTGTGCAGTAGGATAAAGTAACTCTCTGTGGTCTGTTGGGCAGATTTATTCAAAGCTACAAAGAACCAAAAGCTAAAGCTTTATGTGAACTCAAAGAGGAGACCTGAAACAATGGAGTGTGACTGTCACAACATCAAATGATTTTTCTTTTGTTCTACAAAATTTAAATTTGAAACAGATTTTGAATTCAAATTGTAAACCAGGCCGTAGATTCTGCTCAAATGAACGTCTCCAGATATTGACATCTGGGCCAGGCTGCCAATGTCCTCCCAAATTATGCACCCCATAGTCTCAAAAAACTCTCTTGCTTTTCACAAAAGCAAACAATTTACAGCTCTAACACAGCCACAGATCTGACTGTGGTTTCTGCAAAAATGTTCCAGGCAAAAGAATTTAATACCCAGCACATATACTCCCAGCATCCAAGAACAGAACTGGGCACTGGTGCTGCAAGAGCCCAAAATACAGTGGAGGTTATCACAGAGCAAGAGGAAACCTGTAATTATTCTCTGCCCTGTTATGGTAATGCCATATCCATTAATCCATAGCCTTTGAAACAGAACCAGACTGTTGGATCCACATCCACCACTGGCATTCAGGAAAAACATCTCTGCCTGCTTGGTGTAACTGGCTGCTTGAGGAAATATAGGGGAAATTTGTCCTAAAGGAATACTTCTCAAGAAAGAGAAATAAAGTGATACCTGATCATTGAGTCCTGAAATGTATGAAGTGTGCAAGATGTGCACTGAAAGGAGTCAGGGCAGGGGTTTGAGCTGGGGGTGGTGGAGAGGAGCTGTCCCTCAGTCCCTCAGTCCCTCTCTGGACAAGCTTGGAGGGAAAGCTCAGGGTGAGAGTCTGGGTGTGCCCTCACTGCACTCCCCTCCTTTCCCCTCTTCAACAGCTCTTGAACTGCAGGTACAAACAGCAAAACCTGTCAGGGGCTGCTCCAGCCACCCAGCCACGCAAACCCCAAGTTCCCAACGTTTATAACACATGACTTTTTATGATTATTGCCTTTGACCTAAAGCCATGAAATTCCTGCCTGCCCAAACCCATTGTCTTGGCGAGCACTGCAATCTGACTCTTGCCTGAAAAAGGGTTTTCATCTTCCAGCAAAACACTGAACAGGCCAAACAAAGAAGACAGGTGGGGAAGCCTGTTTGGGACAAGGAGCAGACACATTCCCAGTTGTACTCACAGGCCTTGACTTTCAGTCTTTGCATATCTGAGCATTTAAACCTATTCAATAAAGGCAGCGAGGAAATTACTGTAATCAGAGTTAGCAATTCTACCAGCTTCAGTCTTCCTATGCTCTGGGTAACACTTGAATTTATCATAAATAATTAAAAGTAGCCTGGCTGCCATTTAGATTTTTTTGAAGGAAGTTAAATACCACAGCAAAAGCAAAGCTTTCTCCCCACTTTGAAATCTTCACTAAAGCTGTGATGAAAAAAAAAGTAACACAAATAAGAATGATCCAATATCATGCTGAAAGGCTGATATTTGTTCACACTAAGGCTAGTGGCAATTTTGTCATATTTCATAGGTGAAATAGGATTGAACTCCAGATCTCAAACCTCAGAAGCTAACATTCAAAAAATTACTTGGGACATTTTTTCTTTCCTCACCATGAGGAAAACTGAGCGTCAGAAAATAGTTCTTCAGTTTCCAACAAAAAGGATTTAGCAGAAAAGATTTCACTTTTCTATTAGAGAGAAGTGCAAATTTGGTAGCAGACACCAATCCAAAAAGCCACCACCTAAACAGAGAGTGAACAACTCAGGACCTACAGCTGCATACTTGAAGTTAATGCAGATACTGGTATTTGACTATATATAATACTTCCCAAATCCTTCCAAGTTTTTTTGACTTTTTGTTGTTGCAAAAAATTATGCTGAAGTACTACATATGGTGTGAAGATTTCACAGCTCTTCTTTCAAAGCTGTGCTTAAAACCCTGGCTTAATGGCACACAATTCTCTCAATTTTTTCCTGAACCTGCTGACTCAGGGAACTCACAGGGTCCTACCAGACTCCTTCCCAACCAACAAGACTAAATTTGGGGTTAAAAATCTCTGAACTTGTATTCAGCAGCTCTGTTGGCCTCACATCTGGAAAGTCACAATTCTCACTGGACTGGTGGCACAGTTTTTATTTAAAAATATAAACCAGGTCTCCCTTTCCCTGCCATAAATCTCGCTGCCAAAGCAGAGCCCATGAAAGAGCAACGCTCTCTTTTAGGTGAGAGAGAGGCCCTTAGGGAATGGCAGCTCCAGCAGAGCCCTTGGGGGACTGGGATCCATCAACACCCTCACCAACAGGAGTGGGCATTGCCCCAAACTCACCCAGACAGGGCTTTTAGGGTTTTTGTTGGGGTACAAGGTGTAGGAGATGTGATTCTCCTGAGCTCACACCACCCTTGTGTCAGTCACTCAGTCCTCAGCAACAAGCACTGAGCAGGAAACAGAGTCTTTCAGTCAGCAAATCAAAAAGTTAAAACTGTTTTTGTAAAGGGGGAAAAAGTATTAATTAACTCAAACCTCGCTCTAATATTTGGTGTTCATGCTGTAACACCTAGAGGTTTTTGGCTGGCTTTTTAAATCACAGGATTCTCTAAGCAAGTCTGTTGCTTACTTAAAGGGACAGATTTTATTGTATAAAAAAAAACAATTCACATTTGCAATTTTCTACACCCACATCTATAATTAATCTCCTCTGAGTACAGCCACTCCCTGACGAGATTCCATGTTATATTTAAACTCTGGGTGCCACTTTGAAAGGGAAAAAAGAAGAACAATAGGATCATTTTCAAAGCCTACATAGCAGCACAAGGTTTCAAAGCAATGATGTGCTTTAAACTCTGGCATCAACCTTCTGACCACCCAACCAGAGTGAAGACTGACCTCCAATTACCACCACAATAACAACAGAAAAGTCTTGAGAAATGTAGAGTGTAGATGTTTCCTGTGTTCCAAAGGAGGTATGAGACTGATGTTATATTACATAGATAAATCTCAAATTTTCTGAGAGGTTGCTGGGAAAGCCCCTTTTGTGACACTCAGACTCTAAGGATTAATCCACTTAATGAAAGTTCTGTGTTGGATGAGATACCTTAAAATTTAAAATTTGCACATCTTGTTAGAGATGTGGAAATGTACATTTGATACATTAAGTGCTGTGAGGAAACTGTCTTGTTCTATTTTTCCATAAATAACACACACACATGTTTGTAATGTGTACACATGCAGATATTTACTTTGGATTGGGAGAATGTGCCTGTTTGTGTTTGCTCTATCCTATTTAAACCTGTCCTTTAAAAATACAAATAAATGCATTAAACACTGCAAATGTTGAAAAAGTCATCCAACAGAAGGTGAATCACACTGACCACAATGAGATGATGTTTCTCCTACAATTTGTAACAGAGTCTAATTCTTTTTAGAAGTGTCTTTCTCTTTAGAAACATGCTATCAAAAGATGGGAAGACTTAAAATCTTGAAATCATTTTTCCTAGAAGTTATGTCACCAAACCTGTAGGGAACCCCCATCCAAAGTGCAGCTCCCCAGTCAGATTAATCCCTTGTGTGCATCCAATAATTTCAGTGGATGTACTCAGCTGAACACATCGAGTTGGATCAGAAAGTACAAAATAAGTCCATTTTATCCACCCACATACATCTCACCATGTCATGAGGCAAGGGCAAGCCAACAGTCAGCAGATTGCTGAGTTTTTTTATTAATTTCATTCTGTATTATGTTACAGACACCCAACCAAAATTCAAGCCCATTGTCTTCGGCATTGTTGGAGAACTCATAATGAGACACAGTCCTAGACAAAAAAATGTATTGTCTAGACAAATCAGACATAGCATGTGGGGCTGGAAATCTTAGTCCATTCCCTCAAAAGATGGCAAACAGAGGCAAAGAAAATTGAGGGATTTGGCCAAGGGTCAAAAAGTAAACTTTATTCAGACCCCTGAACTGAATCCTGAACTCCAGAGGCTCAGTCTAGAGACTGAGACCCAGGCAGAAAGACACCATTCAGACACTGACCATGTTAAAAAAAAACAACAAAAAACCACCTTTCTATGGAACAACTGTAGTTTAAATCTTTAAATATGAGAGAAACAAAAAAAAGTGTGCATATATATAAAATTGAATCACTGCTTTAAGTAACCACTGTTTTAAATTTTATAAGCTTAATAAGTGGAGGAGAGGTTATAAAATAGGTCCAAAATGGCAAGGGAAATGAAAAGCAAAACTAGAGCCCACGCCTCCAGCCACTGCAGTCCAGCAGCCTTGGGACATTCCTCCTGCCTTCTGCAACACCAGCAATGTTTCAGTTCAATTTAATCACAAAAATATATTCTTTCAAGCTCAGTATTTCAAGCAAACCACTCTGCAATAGGAAGTCAAATATTTATTTCAATTAAGAGCTTGTATTTAAAAAACACATTTTCTCCTGTTACCTTCTGGCAGTTAAAAATATGACACAATTAAAACTGGAAGTATTGGTACACAGAGCCAGGGAACAGCTTCCTCTGGAACTCTGAGCTTCAGCAAATTTACCACAGCTCAAGGCTTCACCAAACACTCAAGGAAGCTGGTGAAGAGATTAAGCAAAGGCCACAAGTCACTGAGAAAAAGGAAATTGGGTCCCAGCTCCCTCCCCTGAGATTATTCCTGCCAGCCACATCAGCTTCTCCCAGTGCAAGAGCAGCAGCACATGCAGATGTGCAGCACATGCAGATGTGCAGCACCCAGCACATCTGCCAGCACCAGGCACTGCCCCAGCAGCACTGCAGGCATCCTTATCCCCCATGGGCAGCCTGCAGGAACCACAGCCCTGTGACCCTGGGCCATTCCTCTGGGGGAACAGCAAACACAGGGTGTGCACACCCCACCACCATGTTTAGGGAGCAGAAGGATTTAGGGAGTCCTTGGAGCACTTTGGGAAGTGTGGCATCTGCCTTGGGACACAAATCTCCACAGGATCAGGGCTGCACTTCATTCTGTGGTTTCTGCTGTCTTCATACAATTGAGCAGAGTTAGAGTGGTGTGAAAAAACCCCACCCTCACAGCCCCACCAGTGGTGTTTTGAGAGAGAGAACTGATAGTCCAGAAATCCCTTCACACGTTCCTGCAGAGATACATTTTACTAATTCATGAGTAAATAATGTGCATGTTCCTAACATCAAGCTGTTGATAGTCTCATTTAGCACACTGCTTGAACACATGTGTGAGTATAAAGTCCTGCAGAGCTGTCAGGAGGGTTACTGGGAGTTTTTACCAGCTTAGTCAGACTGTGCTGAACTGGAGCCTCGGCTGTCGTGCACTTGTGGCCAGACAAAGCCTAAGTGAAACCAGAACAGAAGCAGGGAAATTGCCAAGAGTACTGCAATAAAAGAAAGTCTTAATAACTGCATTCTGATGGAGGCTGATCCCATCTCACATTCTAAACTTGAATATTGAGCCTTCCTTTATTCAGGGAAACCACCTTCAAGTCTTACTCAGGTCTGGATGACAGGATTCAGCTGCCAGGGGCACCTGAATCAAAGATACACATTAAATATTCCTACTCAGGGAATGAGCTGTGTTGTTACCTCTCACCACAAAAATCACTTCAGTCAGTGTAAAATCTTAAAATCATTCCTGAATATTAGATATATTCGGTCAAAACTTAGTCATTAGTACCAATTTTTGAAAATAAGTTTGGTTAGATTTTAAGGTAAGTGATTTAAATCAAAGAGAAAGCAAGATGGCTCATTTTACATACATCACATGTATTTTAATATTTTAAATGACAGCAGCAGTGTATCTATTTCTAGAGTATCCTTAATTAATAATAATGGTATGCATTTACAGCCCTTTGTAATTGTATTTGTATTAAAAAAGAGGGCACAATTCTGAGCAAACCTCAAAAATCAAAGACACCAACAGTATTGTTTGGACAGCTGTGGGATTTCATAAACCAAACAAAGAAAACCTCAGCAAGGAGTTCTGAAACAGGTAACAGAATTGAGTAAAAGAACACATAAATTTCCATGAAGTAAGAATGAAAAAAATATTTCAGCTTATTTATATCAGCAGGGGGGCAAATGGAGATCAATGCAGAAAATAAAGGCTACAGAGCAGATAAATCAGGTGTCATTATTCCTCAGAAGGCAGCAATAAAGACATTCAAAGAAAACCAGCAATCATTCTCTGCAGCTGAAAGAGGGTATTGCTGGGACCAAGAGAAAATAAAAGAAAAACAGAAATTAGGCTACATTACATGGATACCTAGACTGCTTCCAGTCACAATAATAGAGAGAAATAACATAAGGGAATCTAAATGCTCTTTAACTGAGCATGATTTCAAAGCACTGGCCCCAGAAGGATGCTAACATGTTGTCAGTTCTAGGATTCCTCTCTCCTTTCCTCTGGAAACATTTTTGCTGCCCCAAAGGGAAGGGACTGCACTAAAACTCCACTCTGACTTGTTCTAACAACCAACCAGATCAAGCCATGGGCTCTTGGGAGAGTGGCTAAAAGAAAGAAGTTGCTCCTCTAAGCACAGATGCTTTAGCCTGTTACACAAGGAACCATGGATATGATTGGTTTTTATACTCATTTAAATCCTAAAAACACCTTCAGCTGGGAATGCACATCCCCAGCTCTCTCAGAGCCAGAGCTCAGCCTCCCAGGTACTGCCTGAGCTTGTCTCACACTCAGCACTGGGAAAGGTGAGGCTGAACCAGCAGGGTGGAGTTTACCACTGCTCTAAACACTAATGAACCCTTTGATGCAGCCCTAACAACACTGAAATATTTGTCTTTCCATTTCTTGGAACTTGAATTACACTGCAGTACTTGCAGAAAATACATTCACAAATGCTGCAAATACAGAGGATGATGGACTAAAAGTCAATTCAAAATCTGTGTTTGATGCCTAAAAAAAGGAATGCTTTATTCCCTCTTTAATGGTTTATATGTTTCTAATGAAAAGAAAAAGAAATTTCCACATTTGTGTGTTTTACCAAATTAAATGATGGAATCAAAAGGATCACTGTTCGTAGAGAGCCTGTACATTTTTATTCGAGAGAAATTAAGAATGAAATTTCTAAAGGCAATTTAATAAACTATTTATTCATGAGCTTGATCCTAAAGAGACGTGGGTGTGAGTAACTTGACCTGAACAAAAAAGTGTCTCTGACGTCAGCTGGGGCATTTCTGTAAGTCACGTGTCTGCAGAAGCAACTGCAGGATTGTGCTTGACTTATCCCAAATGGATTTTCCTTGCTACCACCCCAGTTAGTTCAGCAATATCAGGCTGCACATTCTGCCATTTTCATGGCTGCAAAGTGGTTTGCACCCTCACAAAAAAACCCACAAAGAAAATCAACTCCCTGGTGTCCTAAAATGGCTTTAGAGGTGAAAAGCCAACTCTCATTGCTGCAAAACCCAGAGAGAAATCCCAAGGTTTGAGTTTAACTGAGTTCTCCTGCCCTGACTTGCCGTGGATGGTATGGGAATGATGAGGAGGGACAGCACAAGACTTGCAGGAATCAGAGATTGGCAACTCTGGACTGCAGCAGTGAAAACCATAAATAAATAAATAAATAAGCAAATCTGCATAGAGATCAAAAAATAGCAAGTGCCTAAAAGACAGCAGTTACTTAAGGAGAATTTCCTGGATACTAAATCCATAGTACTTGAACAGCCTGAAGATGCTTTTGTCATATGACAAATGCTGCCAGCAAGACATAGATGAAAACCCTCTGGCTGGACTGACCTTGATTTTCCAAAATACACTTCACAATCAGCACTAATTAATCAACAACCTGCTACAGGTTTCCAAATCATTTTCAAATCCCATTTTCCAATTGTACTCTGTGTCATACTGAAAGGACAAATTAATCTTCTGGACCACAGGTGACCAAAAGGTTCAGAGAAGGATAAAGAGCAATGTAAGAACAGTTCCCCAAACATTCCTGGAGCCAACAGCCTGTTCATACCAACATGCTTGGACAACAAATAAAGGACCCAGACCAGCAGAGCACTTAAGCACAGGCTTTAACTTTAAGCACGTGCCTAAGTGCTTTGCTGGAAAAGGGCCCAAAGAAAAGAATGAGCACAGTTAACTGAAAAGCCCTTCAGAACTGGCCTGGCTGCTCTGTTTGTCCATTCCAGTTGCTAGTAAACACACGTTTGGATTTAACCCACCCCACAGGAACAGTGACCTGGTACAACCAATCTCTGCACTCAGTGAAATTCTGAGAACTGAAAAGGCACTGCAAGACACACCTGGGATTTAGGCCACTTAAAAGGCACAAGCAGAAGTAGCATCTCCACATCTCTCTTGCAGGAAAATCCAAATCATTTTAGCACAAGCCTGCCTTGCTCTGACTCTTCCAGCAGCCTCACAGAACATATTTTGGAGATCTCATAAAGAGGGCACAAAACTCTGTCACACAAAACTCTGTCACAGTGTCACAGGATCAGTGTACTACCTTCCTGTCTCCAAGTTGTGAAGGAAACCCAAACTTGAGCAGATCATTTCTGACTCTGGGCCTTAGGAATGTGGCAGTCTCTTTTTTTTACTACCTCCACCTTGGTCCATTAATAACATTTTTATATGTATCAAATTTACCCCCAAAACCAAAATCCAAACAAAGTTCCCTAGAATATCTTAAGTAATGTGCTTAGGTTAAAAAAAGAACTGGAGTCCAAAAATGGAAAGATGATTAGGGAGGTAGGTGAAGTTTGAATGAAACAATAATAAAAAGCCCTAAGAACACATCATATATTCATAGCTCTTGAATCATTAAGGCTCTGCATGACAGCTCTCACAAGCACCAGTATGGCAAATTCACTGACTTTTAAGCAGGAGTGAAAGTGGTTAAGCCCTAGGACAAATAATTTGAAAATCTCAGCACAAGTCTGATCTCAGAGAGTTTAAAGGAATGCAGACTGCCCAAAAACACAGCAGCTGTTTGTTTTTTCTGCCACCTTTCCAAGGTTCATGTCTGGAGTGAGGATAAACAGTTCTGAAAAAAAGTTATGTGGAGTTCAGACTTTAAGAAAATAAAACATCAGACTAGTATTTCTTGCAGAAAGAATAAAAAAAAAAACCCCAAACTTTAAATTATTCAGCCTGAAAGTTTTCAGGTAGAGCTCTTAGAAGCAGAGGTAGATGGCTTGAGGCTTCAATATATTAAAATGTATTCTCTAAACAAGCCTGCATTTTCAAAACCTTGGCCTGATGTGGTTTTCTTGAGCAATATTCCTCCAAGCAGAGTTTCACATTTAATGAGGTAAAACTGTAGTCCCTCCTTTATGCACGTACACACAAATAGAGGCCCTTTCAGATAAACCAACAAGCAAATGAGATAGAGGATGAAGCCTTCATCAGCCTGAAGTGATTTCCATCAGCACAGCAGGTACCACAGTCACAAGGTTCATTTCTGCCAGTTCAAACATCATTCTTTATATTCTACCTCCTCCTTCCTCTGTTCGTGCCAAAGCAAATGAGCCCCTACTTTAATTAATTAATACATCTCTTGATAGGCTGGGCAATCAGAAATCCCTGAACATTTTAGTAGGTATGAGTTTCCCTTGATGCACATTTAAAGAGACAGCTTGAAAAACAAAGAGGCATCAGGAAATGTTCTTGGGTGGATTACCAGTGGAGCTAACTGGTGTGAAAAAGGATTGTCTGTGTTCCAGGCAGGTCAGAAATAGCAGGAAACAGCAGGCACCATGTTGAGATTCAACATCTGTTTATGAACTGTCCTTCTACACAAAATGAAGAGCTGCTACAGGACAAAATATACAAACCCAGAAAGTCTTAAACAAACTGGAACCCCTCTGGAGAGCCCCCCCTGTTAGATTTACACCTGGTGCTACTGGGGCAACAGCATGAGGAATGCTGAGCACTGAACAACTTTACCTTGTCTTTGTGATGCACATTCAAATTTTTTATATTTTATACTTTATATTTTTATATCTATCTCATGGGCAGCATGGCCCAAGATGGCACATGCAAGATGCCATCTGTGAAAGAGACTAAATCCAGACTGCACATGTGCCCACAGAGCTCCAGAGTGGAATTGAGGGCAAGAATGGCATGGGATGGGATGGGATGGATATGAAGAACAGGTGCCAGCAGTGGATCATGCTCTTACACATTCCCTGTTTTCCTTTCTTTGCAGGGAGATGAAAGCACTCTGGGGCTTAACCTCCTGTACAGATGCTGTGCACAAGGAATTAAGGACACCACCACACTTTTTCTATGAATACAATTTCTTTCCTAAAAGTAAAGTTACCTCACAAAATTTCTTTTTCTCCAAGGAGTCTGTTTGAGGTGTTTTATATTCAATGACAAACCAGCATCAGAAACTCCCAAATAGTTTCATGGAGGGAAGCTCAGAAGATGGAAACCACAGGAAAATAGTTTTCTTTGTATTTTGTAGTGTGTCTCTTATCAGTTTTAATTAAGTATGAAAACACCTTATTGTGCAGATCCAGCTTAATTCCTCAGAAGAATGAGCTCACCTTGGAAGAAGGGTAGCTAAATAGTTTCAAAAGTGTTTCAAACTACAGTGAGTGAAAGTTGAAGGTATTTCTGTCACCCTAACTCCATGTACTATGTATGAATATATGCAAGTGGGCTTTGGGGGTAGGGAGAGCTTTGGATGTAACAGGCATCTCTCTCTGCACATCCTCAGATTTTTCCCAAACACCTACAGCATGAAGGGCTTTCCTACTTTCTTTCCCACTTTAACAAAAAATCTTTGTGCTGGGTCACTTTCCATAAATTCTCTTCTACTCCAACACTGGCACATGGATCCTGGGAGTGACTCTGGGACAGCCCCAGCCTGCCAGGGAACACAGGGACAGCTCTCTGAGCAAAGCCTGTGCCCTCCAACCCCCTCTTCAGAGAGTCCCAGGATCCAGCCACACTGCAGAACAGCAGCAAGCTCAGAACCCAGGCTGACAAGACTGAGACAGAGCACTTGAAATAAAATAAAGTGGACAAACACAGGTTTTAACTGAGATTCCCAGCTCCAGTTTAAAGCTGAGTGTCAGCAAGCTGAACCAAATAGATACGTAACTCAAATATTATCTGAGGTTATGTAATAGTAAAATATAAGAACTTCCCCTTCTCTTTAAAATTAAACCAACAGCCATGGTGAAATCTGAAATCCCAACTCTCCTATCCACAGGAGAATTGAGCTTCCTCTGCAACCAGTGTCCAACAACCAAGAAGCAAAACTCCAGTCATCCCTGCTGGATCACACTGCAAGCACTATTGCTTCATCTGTTTCTCTGAAGTCAGACAGTCAGGATCCTACCATCAACATTTAATTAAAGAAGGTAGTAAGAAAATAAACAACCTTTCTTGGAATGTCTTTGATTCCATAAGTACATATACATTTCATCCACTGAAGACTGAATTACAAGCTTTCATCTAAAGAACAGCTTAATGGAATGGCACTGGAATAAAGAATGGGGGGAGGCAAAAACAAACCCTTGGTGATTTCACATAACACATTATATATTTATATAATATTGGGCTGGCTATCTGGCAGCATCAATTTGCAAGCTGCAGTAAAATGTTCATCACCTCAGTGCAAGCAAAAGGCAGAGCCAGGCACTTACACGGAATCAATAACCAGATCCTACAGAGAGTTAAAGCAGCAGATGGTCCATCACAATGAAGAAATGACAGAACACATACATAGAAGTGCCTGCTTTCTTCAGACACATTCTTGAAAGCACTGTATCATTGATCTAAGATTATTTTTATAGGCAGATGACAGGTCAAGCATAAAAGTGCTCTGTTTTAAAGGTTACGGAGTTGGCAAGCTTGGTATCACTGCCACGGACAAAGCCTCATTTTCTTTTGAAGTCTTCCTTGTCAGGTTATTTACATTTCACAGTTAAAAGGCTCCTCTCTGGAGAACATGAATTCTAAAACAAATAAGAGAAAAAGTCCTAGGCAAGCTAATGCTACTTTAAAGAGATAATGTAAATCAACCCTGACACCGTCAGTGTCATCCCAAAGCACGCTGAGAATTTCCAGTGAAAGTTCCTAACACTAAGCAGATTTAGAGAGCCAGCCAAAAAAAATAAAGCAAACCTGTAGGTAAACTGCCCTCCAGGCCAAGACTGTTGTTACAGCCATGTATTACAGTGAGAGGCAGAGGAGGAACACTCCAGTGCTGAAAAGCGTTTGTTTGGGAAGTCTGGAGGAAGAATTGGTCCAGAATAAATAATTTATAGTGTGATCTGTGAAAATGCCTATGGAATACGACACCTAATTCTCACTGCAAGTTAGACAGAAAGCTGGATGCCCAGCTAAACACTTAAAGAATGTTACCTTTCAAATTATACTGCTCTTTTCCCAGCTATAAAATAACAATGCCATTTTCTTGCTTAAGAGCACATTTAAGGGCTGAATTTATGAAGGTTCTTTCATATGCAAGGTATTACAGAGGAGTAAAGGTTGGGGGTTTTAAAAAAAAAAAAAAAAAAAGACAAAAGAGGCCCTTATGGGATAATAAATTTAATAAATTTCTGTGAGTTTTAATACTTCTAAGCACTGTATGTACACATACAATGCACAGACTTCATGCTACATAGCTTTTCTTCCCTTCCCTGGATGAGAAGGTTCCTGGAATGTTATTGTTTTCAGGGGGGTGCTTTTTAAGAATTTACTGTGAATACATGCATTATATGTGTGCACACCAAAACACTGCTGGGGCCGTAGATGACCCAGGAGTTCATAAACATATAAGCTATTTTCTTATCTGGTTCAAATTCGTGCAAGGAAGCAATTGTTACACAGCTCTGCCTGAACAGAGTCCCAATCTCACAGGGGACAAGGGGGCTTTCCATGGGGTCTCACATAAAAAAGAGTTCAGAGGAGATGACAGATTGTTTATTACATCCCCTGTACCATGAGGGTCTGATCCCTGATGGTGTTCACAGGAGCTAAGGCAGAAGAAACACCCTGAACACCCAGCCTGGCTCTGAAGAGAACTGAAATGACTAAAAAAAGAAAATGAGATTAAGAGAACTGAAAGACAACAAACTCCTCTGTGGTTTATGACTTATTTTTCCTCAGAATTTAGGGTTGTAACACTACAACCTCCTTCTTTACTCCCCCTCAGCCCCAGTGAAGAACATTATCCAGTCCCACCATTGGTGAGGATATCAGCAAGAGGAATTTCAGACTCCCAGCCATCTCTTTATGGATATTATTAAGGGGAGATTGTCATCTCAACCTCACAGAATTTAATAATTACAGTGTTCATATATCTCCATTGCTTCTGCACAGGACCAACAATGAAATGGTTGTTGAAACAGTTTCTTTGCTTCCATGGAAAACTGTGTGCACCACTCATCAGCTCAAGTAAATGTTAATGACTATTATGGAAAAATAAAAGACATTTTCTGATACACACAGTACAGTTATTTAAGAGTCTTCTTAGGATGTTGGATGTTGCATTTTGAGACTGAAAAAATAAGAGCAACAACACTGAATATATGAACTCTGATTTGTTTTTATTATTATGTTTTTTAAGTGCTGGGGAATGTTTCAACCATCACACACACACTCACATAGACACACACTCTCAAACTACCACACTAGGCAAGATCAGAGCTTAACAGCCAACAAAACACACATTCAATCCCTGAGATCATTTTCCTGAAATAGAAAACTACATATGTTTCTCAAATTTCACATCAAGCCACTGCACAGCCCGAGCTGCAGGGGAGAAGGGAGCCAAGCCTGCCTTTGGGCTTGGGGGAGGAAGGACCTGAAACCAAGATGATTCCTTTCATATCACCACATTTCTGGTCCACAATCTCCACTTAACAAACACCCCCGTTTCACAGCATTGCTAGCTGGGCTTGCTTATCAAGCAGCCTTTGCTTTGTCAAATTAAGACACATTGCCTTGGATTAGTGAGACTCCCTGAGTTCACGATGACTTCATGGTTGGCTCAGCTCAGTGTCTCTGTGGCAAGCTGCCAGGAATACATCCACTGCCCCCAATCCTTTCTATACTGACCTAGCTGGCTTTTTTTTTTTTTTCCCCTTTTTTTTTTTTTAGCAGCACTGAACACAATAGAAAACAAAGGGCTAGATACTGTCACTGCTAATTAACAATCCCAACAACTTCAAAAAATAAAGTAGTAAATATTTGAAGACCTGAATGCAAGCCTCTGCAGTGCAACCTTTCAATGTATGTCTGAAGCTGTTGGAAGGGCACAGCACAGTTTTTCTTCACTGGGCAGATACAGTGAGACACTCTGAAGGGCTCCTGTTCTTGTGGAAAACACATTAAGCTTCTTTTGCTAATATTTTGTAAAGGGCACTTGTACAATAACAATAGCTAAAGCTTCCTGTTTGCCTGTGTGCTTCCTGGCTAACATTAATGAGACCTGCTGACAATTTTCTTCTTCAGCACACAGAACTCTTTCAAATTACTGGGTAGACTAAAGGACATATCGTTTTTAGATTAAAAAAAAAAATAAAAATCTGACAGTAATGGCCCACATTGCACCTGCCCTTCACAGTCCTGATAACTTTTCCAGTTACACATTTCCTATTTTCTGGATCAGCCTGGGTGTCACCAGTCTCCAAAGAACATGTTTTGAATTTATTAAAAGGCTGATAACAGTAGAATTCTCTCATTTGGCAAACATACCATCACAGGGACACTTGCTTTTGGCTCCATGACAAGAAATTCATGGTACTTTGTCCAATCCACAAAAACACCGTCCCTCCCCTCCCAACCAGCCTTTCAAGATAATTCTCTCTCCTCCAGAGACTTCTCTAAACAAGTCTGCAAGTCTGAACTCTTGGGTTTCATTTCATAAACAGGACACAACACCCGATGCAATTCAGGATATGTCACTGCCCCATGGGCTCAGCACTAATCACAACAACTTTCTGCAATATTCCCTAGGCCCCTTCTTCCCAGAGGCAAGGCCTGAGTTTTAGACCGGGCATCTTTTGAAGTAGGCACAAAATATCAACAAGAATCCAAGATCCCAGATCCCAGCCAAAGGGTATCCATTAGTCATGGCAGGGCTAGGAAGGAAGGGAAGGGCAGCTGGCCCCAAAAAGTGGTGTCTGTGCTGCTGCAGTTACCACATGTCTCTGAAAGGATTGCCCAATCCTTGCAAAGGACACAGACACCCTTCAGATAATTGTTTAACTCCCACTGGTTTGTTTTTTCAACAGCACCTCTAAACAGAAGCTCCTCTTCTAAAAGAGCTCTCCCTCCTCAAAGTTTCCAGCCTATTCTGGATAAAATATTTGGTGAGGGCTCCTCTGACACAGCCACGAGAGACCTCGCAGCAGTAAGAGTGAGCAACCTCCCAGGAGTGTGTGGATGCATCAGTTTAACAGCTGAAGAACAAACACAGGGATGAACAAACACCAAATCCTCACGTATGCAGCTGTCTGAACTCCTCCAAAGACACAGATTTAATTCACTCCCCCAAATCACAGAGATCTGAACCCACATTCCTGGATTCTACAGCACCTCCCTGGCTTTACTGTTTTATTACAAGCTTCCCTCACTTCAGTTCAACAAGGGACCAGACTCTACTCCTGTTCATCCCAGTGGATTCTGTATCAACCCCAACAAAGTCCAGGGAGCTCTCTGGAAGTCAATCAGAGCCATCTCAAGCCCTAATTATAAGCTACTCAAAGCACGTTACAAATAAAGTTTAAGGACTCAATCACTGCTTAACATAAAGAGCCAGCTACTTAAACGTGCACAAGCCAAGGAACTCATAAATGAAAGAAAACAATTTGTCAACTATCTCCCTGTTGAAAATAGACTGCATATTAAAGAGAGATCCCCCTGTCTCTCTCACAGAGATACAGACAAATATTAGTCATGTGCTTCCCAGAAATGCCTTTTATCAACTACAAGCATTTGCTTTTCACTTTGCACTCTGTCATTACCATAAACAGTATGAATTTCTTTCTTCTAAAACTGAGAAACTCATGATCCTGAGGTCTGTTGGAAGGAGATCATTTAGAAAAGTGAAGCATATGAAACAGCTGTTCCACCCTT
Organism: Thryothorus ludovicianus; assembly: GCA_013397245.1. Lineage (NCBI taxonomy): Eukaryota > Metazoa > Chordata > Aves > Passeriformes > Certhiidae > Thryothorus > Thryothorus ludovicianus. The sequence continues at coordinate 119,245 of VZTB01000285.1, forward strand.
TCCCATGTCATGATGGCAAGCAGCTGAAGACTGACTGGACAAGTATTTTAACAAGAAAATTATTTGGGTCAAATTCATAGATGAGATGAAGTCTCTACTAGATAGAACATCACTTTCCCCAGATATTAATATGTCTGGAACAGTATAATATGAAAAAAAATCTGCATAAATATTTAATTTGTTCCAACTTTTTTTTGTCATTTTGGGAGGTGGCTTGTAGCACAATGCTGGACACCCTCTATCTCAATGTCAGGCTGACATTATTCCCTACACTTCCAAATCCTCCTTCACAGGTCTAATCTCTCTTTTGTTAGAATTCATCTTAAATTCCAGCACACACTAGCTCATTTTGCAGTGAGTGAGTTGCCTATGATTGGAAATGGCCCTGAAGCAGAATTCTGGGCCTAAACACACATGACCTTTGAGAAACTTGTGTGTGGATTCCACCCAGTTTAACAGCTCAGCCCTATTCTTATCTGCAATGTAATCCCTCACAAGGCTCCAGAAACACACTCAGATTGCAGATGTGCATCTCTGCTGAGAATTCCCCATCCATAACACAGTAGCCTGTAACTAAACCAGAGAGGAGTTGAGATTTTATTAAGATAGCTGTGCCCAAAGCTGTACCATATAAAGGAAAGGTTACCAGAGGTTCTGGATGGGGAGGGAGGGCCCTGAGTCACACTCAGCACAGCAGAAGTGCTGAGCCTCTGAAAAGCACTGCTAAGTGTCTGTCACAGCTCTTCCTCCCCACCACAGCATTTCTGAGAGGACACAACTGAGTATTCAAGTGGCAAAACCAACACTCTGTGTTGCAGCCTTGGGGGACAAAGCTGAGAAGTTCTAGGTTTAAATTTCTTAACTAAAGAGCTGTCAGTAACTTATTTTTTTTTTTATGCAGAATAGTCAGCTGCCTGGATAATTCAGGACAAGTCAATGGTTGTTCATCAGCCCAAAGCAGAAATAATAAAACATAAGTATATGAAATATGGAGAATTACAGGCAACAGCTTTCCAAGAACAATGGAAATCAAAAATTTGGCACTCATCCTTTTCAGCTGAAGAGTGGATGTTGTTCAGTGAGATACAGAGTAATTTCAAAGCCAGGAGGTAAAAAATCCCAGAAGATGTTTGAGCCTCCACCTCAGAGCTAAGAAACATTTCTTGTTTATTATAGGTCCACTGGATAAAAAAACTTGGCAACAAGGGAGTTCAAGCCAGTAGAATGAAAGGTGAAAGACAAAATATTTCATACTTAGAAACACACATCAAGAACTGCTTTTCAAATACATCAAACTCTGATCTCACACACTACTTAACTTTGTGCACAGTGACCTCACTGAAGGCAAAAAGAATTTACATAATTTCTAAATGTCAAACACATACAAAATGTTTTAGAGAGCCCCTTAAAAATTTAAAGAAGCAAGGTCTTTGCTATAAAAGTGCTTTCAGAATTGCATTTATTTTGGTAAAATCCTTGCCACCAAAACAAATTTTAAAAAAATAAATCTTTCTTTTATCAGGGCCAAGTTGTGCATGATTCACAGTGACTAACACTGTGTCCTGCCCTGTGAATAGACTCCTTTGTGCTCAAAGGCAGAAAGGGTGGCAAGAGGTAATAATCTTGATAAATTCACACTTCCCCTGTACTATGAGCATATGCAGGACAAATTACTTGACTTCACCAACCTACAAGAAAATTCTCAGAAAACAGGTGTACGTGGGGTAAAGCAGAGAAAGGGGAAAAAAATAAAGTTTGATTCCAGCTAAATGTTTCTTGTCCTTGTTTTCCTGTCTTTTTCTTCCTTTGTTACCCTGCAAGACAATCCACTAGAGCCAAAACAAGGGCTTGATTTTGGGAAGTCCATTAAAGACAGCAATGAAGGATGTAGAAGGAGCTATTTTATTCCAAACAGAAGACTTTCAACCAAAGTGAGAGGGAAGAATTTACCCAGAGAGTCTTTTCCCAACATTCCTTTCTCCCTTACATTCATCAATGCAATTAAAAGACTTGGAGTAATCACATTGTCCTTGCTAAGGAAATGAATTTGCCAGTCTAAATCCAGACATCTCAAACTTTGAGTATAATCCTCTGCAACTATTTTTCTTTTTTTTTTAAAGAGATTCTCTGCTTCACCTCCAGGAAATTGCAGCCAAGGACACAAAGGCAATGCCAGGCAGGATCATGGAGCTGTCAGGATCTCTGTGCCCTCCCTTTTCAGAGCCTCCCCCTCATGCCCTGGCCAAAGGGTGCTAATGCTAAATCAAAGCCTTGAGAACTTTCACAAAATGCAGGCCCTGGGATTTATCCTCTTGAAGGTAGAGCTGGGTCAGGTGACAGCACTGTTTAGATTGCAAGATCTGTGGGGTGGGAGTTCTTCTTCTGTTACATAATTCAGAGTTAGACAGCAAAATCTGACTCAAAGTCCAAAAGAAGAAGATTTAAGGTGCCATTTATCAATTATCATCTGGCAAGACCTTGCACAACTCCTCTCTTTGCCTTTTTTAAGTCAATCATAGCACTTCCCTGCTTTATAATGCAAGGAATATATAATGCTCTAACAATAGCTGTCAATCAGAAAAGTTAACTAGGGAGAAATGGAGCACTCAAATAAAAAGTATCTGTATCTGATAGGAAGGAATCCTCATTTCCAGAGAGATTAAAACTATCCTGTAGCCAGTTTTCATCTTAGACTACATTTTGCACAGATTCCATTCCACAAACTGCAATGGAAATAACTGTGAGCTGCACTGAACTAGGCATGATTTCAAATAAATAATACTGGCCTTCACTTCTCACAAGGATCAGCAAATGCCCTTCACCTGTGTTGTTCACTTTAATCCAGATTTTTAAGAGGTTCTCTCAGAGGATTTGTTCAACTACTCAGCAAGAATTCCAAAGTGCTTTTGGGGAGCAGCACAGCTGCCATATTTTACAGTGGAGTGACCATTTTAAATTAGATTCTACCAGACCCCTCCCACATGGCAAAGAAATGCATATTTCCAATCCTCAAAAAAAGTCAATAAATTTGTCAACAAAAATAGATTTCAAAGAATTATTGGAAGTGTATTTCACAGCAACTCCAGCAATCATATTCATGCTCCAAAATGACATTTTACAGCAACACAGTGCATCTGTGAATTCCACTGCTCCCAGGAACTGTGTTCAGGAATGCACAATGGAGGCAGGAGATAGGTTCAAGATGTTTTGGGGCTGGCTGAATTACAGACAGATGTACATAACAGCAGGTCCAGTCAGAATGAATTAAAGCAGAAATGTACATAAGAAAATAGACAAAATCATATTGTTATCATTAACATACCTTGCAGTGACACCTGTGGCTTTCCAAGATAAGAAATCTGGAAGATCAAAGAAGTAGCCAACCTTCTCCCATGATTCTGGCAAGTTCTAATAGAAAATGTTTAGAAAAATCAGATATTAGAGGTCAGGCATGGTCATGTCCTTATTCTAATGCAAATAAAACCCTGGTATTTAGGTAGAAATGACAATTTTTCTCCAACTCATTGTTCTGATCATCCAGGCAGCTCTTCTCTCTGATTTCCTGCCTGGAGAGCTGAGCCCTTCCCCCAGCACAGAGTGATGATAAGCAAAGTTCCCCATGAAGAGTTCATGGAGGCACAAGTTTCAGATCAATAACCTGGGGTGTCTCTGTTCCTCATCAGCTGCAGTTTCAAAGTCAACAACTTCATCAAAAAACATTTGCCAGAAAAATGTTCTATTTTCTAAAATCATTCATGTAAGATTTTAAAGTGTTCAAAATTTAAGATTTAAAATTTAATATTTGTTAATTATAAGCATAGGAAGAAAACAAAGAGCTCTGTGAGTGCACAGCCTGGGATAGTGGAAGGTGACCCTGCCCATGGCAGGGGGTGGAATGAGATGGGCTTTAAGGCCCCTTCCAACCCAACTCATCCTGTGATTCTATGATTCTTTAACATAGTTTAGATACTCAGTGATATCAAACCAAAATCTTACAAGTCCAGAAATTTGCTGAAATGGAAGCTATGAATTCGAGAAACTAAGGTGCAACTGGGTAAGTACAAAAAAAGCAAAATTTTTTTAGTTTTGGGTCATGCCAAGAATCTGTCTTAAAACTTTTTGAGTTTAGACCTTGAAAAGGTTCTAAAACTTACGGGGTTTCTACTGAGTTCAAAGAAGAAATGCTCTGATTACAACTTTTTAACATAAAACACACAACCTTTGGATGTCTGCTCCTGACCACTCAGGTTTAGCTCTCCTCCCAGACACGTGGTTGCTACTCACATCAAATTCAACTTCCTATTTAATGCCAAGGTGCTCCCTAGTTTAACCCAAAGACCATTCAGCCTGATTATTTTGGTAATAAAAGCCATTACATGTTGTTAACACACCTGAGAGCCTTCAAGGAGCAACAGAAATAGTCTGGCTGTTGTTTTAACCAGAAAAGAAACTGGATTAAGAATAACTGTCCTCTTCAAATAAATCTGTTTCATCAAATATACTCCTTGGATCCTTATTCTATTACTTCAAGAATTCCCAAAAGCCACAAGTTAGTGACACTCAAAATGCTTTGTTTCATGAACATCCAAATGATTCATTTTTTGCCATCTTGATGCAGTGTCATCACTAATTAGTACAGACAAAAAAAAAAAAAAATCATAGCACGCCCTGGTGCTTTTTCCAAACAAATTTAAAGTCTCCATGTTTTCGACACTCATTGAAGTTAATTCAAATTTATTTTCACCCAGTCAGGAGTCTGTGACCACATTAAAAGGATTGTGGAAAAGATCCAGGAAAGTTCCCAATGTTGTATTCACATCCTGCAACTCACCCTCCAAACTCACTTGTAAAGGAACTCACAATCTTTCTGCTTTCCAGAGGTACTTATGGGGTGCCCTTTCTTCATCTCTATCTCTGATTGCTTTGGGGTGCTTTAACAGCTATACCTGCACAGAATAACGTTTTGAGATTGTTATAGGTAATCCCAAACACTTGGGGTCAAAGAGTTTAAGAATTATGTAGTGCAATGTATTTCAATCTTAGGCCAGAAGGGAAAATGAGGGATTTCTAAGTTGGACTGAAAACACACACATAGGGTGTCTTTTTCTAACTTACAGAAAACAAATGCCCATTGTGTGCAAGAAAGAAAGGGAACAATGGAATACTTAATGCACACACTCACAGGGATCTGAAAACTCATGTCCCATGCCTTGCTCCAACTCAAAGCAAAGATTTACAACTTGGATCTCCCACACTTCACACTGGGTGCCAAGCCATGTGATAGAGCTATTCCCAGACACCCATGATAGGCCATGAGCAGAAATCCCATCCTTGCCAGAGCCATGGCTGCCAACTGATCAATTTTGACACAAGTTGCACTCTAATTGGTAAAAGATTAACTGACTGAATTATCAGAGTCAGGAACTAGGGCAGGGGGACAGGAGGGGCTTGGGAAGCAAACTCTTGGAGTAAGGCTGCTGCTGAAGGGAGAGAAAAGTGCCTGCACCACCCAGACACTGCTGCAGGCATCCTTAAATCCCTGAGGCATCCCAGGCATGGCACCAGAGCCCAGGCCAGAAGGGGCTGCAGAGGGACAGGGCAGGCACAGGGAACCAGAGCTGGAACAAGGCAGGGAGGACAGCGTGTGCCTGCTGGGAGCCTTGTCCCACTGCAGAGCAGAGGGGACACAGAGGGGACAGCCCAAGCAGGACATGCTCAGAGGTGCAGGTGCTTCAAATCTCCCAGCTGTGAGTGCTGTTTCCAAATGGCACCTCTGCCTGATCAGCAACTGCAGCTAAAAACCAGACTCAGTCTGAGGCACAACCCATGCATGTGTGTCTGCACTGTGTATGGACTGTGATAACACAGTGTTGAAACACTTATAAACAATTCTAAACAAGAGTTGAGTTCCAAACTCAACAGCCTGGAGTCATTCTCATTTAACACAGAATTTATTATTCATTTTAATGGAAGAATGTTCAGTCACATTCAGCAAGACAAAAAGCCAGCTGCAAGGGCAGCAAGCAGTGAAGAAGACATGCACCAGCAAAGGAGCTGCTGCCAAACCAGTGCCACTACATCCACTATCCTTCCCCCCACTGCCAGGGAAAAGGAGATTTTAATTGTTTCTGCAAGTCAAGGGTGTACAGAAGGAAGAGGGATGATGGCTCAAACAGCAGCTCTGAGGATGGGAACTGTGACATACAGGAAGATCATTGACTGCCAGAAAAAAAACTCTACTGACTGTTGGTTTAGTTATTAATGGCAGGGGAATGATATGCTAAACAATCACTCCATGGTTTAGGGTTTTTTTTGCTAAAGGGAGGCTCTTCTTTGTTCTTAAACATGAAGTTAAGAGTAAATTTGTGAGAACAGAATACAGAGCACTGCACTTCATTTGGAGGCAGTTACCAAGCAAATACCCCCAGTCCAACATCTCTCACCCACTTAAAATAAACAATAAAGTCCAGCATCTCTGATTTAATGGGACTAGTATCTTGTAGAAATAGCTGGTATGTAATGTCATTAGTATGAAGAAAACATAATATGCATCCTTTAGTTTTGGCACAAGCTACAATAACATTTTCAGCCAGAAATTAGTAAACAACATTTTTTTCTTCTGCTATCTCTAGGAAAAAAAAAACAAATAATACTAACAGGCTAATTCTGGAGCTGGACAACCCTTCCCTGCAGTTCTTGCATTGCTGTGTCTGAGCTGTGCTCTCACTGCTCTAGCACTGGTATCTGTGCAGTTGGGTTGTAATAACAAACTCCTGCAGCAAAATAATTCCCAAGTGAAGGAGTTACCTACACACATTTTCAGCTCACATGCAGGCACCTACCTCCCAGAACTACCTATGCATCCAGTCAGGCAGTGAACATCCAATTTTTTTAAGCCAAAGTCACCAAAATTACAGAACCTGCTTAGTGAACTGCACAAAAACACACCTGCAACTACAGAAATAAAAAACTACTACAAGAATGTTCTGGAAGAAAACTGTAAATGACAAAATCTAAGGAAAGAACAGCAAAAGGAGTGAATTTAACTGGCTTTTTAAAAAGAATCAGTAATCAAGAATTATTTCCCTTTTTAGTGAAAGTTATATTCAAATTTACCTTACCAGCTTCAGGAAGGCTTTGTCAGAACCATCTTCCAGCTAATTTCTAAATATTTGTCAAAGGATTCTTTGTTTCACCTTCATTTACAGTTGATGATCTTCATTCACATGACCACATTCAAAAGTCAAATGTGGCTGCACCCACAGAAGCAAGCTTTATAAAAAGTGATGTTCTTGTTTGGTTTTGCTTTTAACACTGGACTCTAGCAGCACAAATGATCCTCACAGGCAGAAAAACACAATGGTGCTCCTAAGGGAGCCACAGGTGAGCACACTTTAACCAAAGTGCCCCACAGGAGCTGCATTCAGCTGATCATTTACTGCCAACAGCTGTCCCCAACACACAAACTCCACCTGCAGGGATGGCTTGGCCAGAGGAACACCTACCTGCAATCACAAGCATCAAGACCAACCAATTAATTCCACAGATGCTAACTAAGAGGTGCCAGAGGGTAAAATGATTCAGCTGAACTGAATCAATCAATCTGAACTGAAGGTCAGCAAATACAAATTAAATAGAACATCTCAAAAAGCCTATTATGGCCTTAAAAATTTAGGTTTTTAATTCATACTCAAAATAGAATAGAGATGAAGAGCTGGAAGAAGAGAATAGACCCTGAAGCCTCCAGTCTCTAGTTACATCTCTATGCTGTGTAGGGAGATGAAATATTAAAGAGAAAACATGATATGGAAAAGAAAGTCAAAAAGAAACAGATGACAGTAACTCGTGACTTAGAAGAAAACCTGCAGCAACTCTCCACAAATAAATACAAGGGGAGAGGAAGAAGAAAGTCACAAGAGATAAGGACCTTGTACAGTGGTGTCAGCTCATTCCTCTCACTGAGTGAGGTCATCTGCAGCTTCAATTCCAGGAACAAGGTGATGGAAATGGAAAAGCACAGTTAGGTCATTGTTGAATCCCAGAATGGTTGGGGTTGGAAGGGATCTTAGAGCTCATCCAGTTCCACCCCCAGCCATGGGCAGGGACACTTTCCACTCTCCCAGGCTGCTCCATGCCCCTCCTGGCCTTGGATATTTTCAGGGATGGGGTAGCCACAGCTTCTCTGGGTAACCTGTGCCACAGCCTCAGCACCCTCACAGGGAAGAATCTTTTACTGAGAATTTCTCCCCATCTATCCCTGCCCTCTGTCAGTGTGAAACCATTCCCCTTTGTCCTGCCACTCCAGGCCCTGGTCCAAAATCCCTCCCCAACTGTCTTGTAAATCACCTTTGTTCTTTTCTTCTTCTCTTTCCTCTTCATTACTTCCAACCAATTCACAGTAAATTTGCAAAGTCATATTCCTTAGAAATACTTTTAATTGCTTAGATGAAAATTCTTCAAGCCACAGAAATTCCACTTCTTTCTTTGAGAGACACCCAAATCACTCAACTCACCAGCACTGCTGATTAGACCAGTGTCAGACCCTTCCTCACAGAGATCAGGTTTGCAAATTCTGTTGTTAGGAGCACCCAGGGCAAAACATGAGACAGAATCTCCTAATGTGGCCTCCCAGACCCAGGTCAGCACCATGGAAAGGGCAAGGGAGGCTTTGGTAACAATGTACACACAATTAACCCATCATTTAGGACCAGTACTTTAAATAACTTCCTTCCAAAAAATGCATCTCCTAAATTTATCTTTTATTTATTTCATCTTTATTATTTAACTTCTATTTTATTATTTCACTCCAGTACTTTTTCCCAGAGCACTCTCTGCAAAACCCATACCAGTGCAAGCAGCTGTGGAATGTGCACAGCACCAATCCCAGGCAAAGATGTACAGAAGGAAAACAGCAAAAAACATTTAATAGCAGAAACATTAAATTCCTGGGGAGTTCAATAAAAGGTCCAGAGAATTCAAAGCAAAAGTGAGCAGTGGTTTTTCATGTATTAGGGTGGACATGCTGGCCTGGAGCATGACTGTGCAAAGTGTCTGGCTGTGGGTTTTGTTCTGTTTTGTTCTGCTTTGTTTTCTTCACAAACATCCCTGTGTTGAATATGTTACAGTCATGTCAAGGCTTCTGATCAAAAACTTCCCAGAAACATGATGCCAAGCAAAGGAACAAAGGCTCAAAGTAGGTCCTGGATGCACCTTGGTTTAGCCAGTTTTGAGTATGGGCAGACATAGGGGAATGTGCCCAACCCACTGTTTTTGTCTTCATTTCCTGGATGCTGTCAGGCATATGACAATATTAGGGAGGAAAATTGAGAAAGAATAAGGAAGGAAAGGAAGAAAAAAAATCCATCTCACTACACTCAATAGCCAGGAAAGCTGGAGAGACCAAAGCCACAATCACAGCCAGGCACATGTGGGGAACACTGTGTAAAACTTTCCCAGGCAGTAACCAGGTCAAAGCAGGTACAGTGCACTCATTTATCCTAATTAAACAGAAGCATAATGGGAATTTCAGTTTCAACTTTGCAAAGCCCTCAGATAGTGAAAAAGGATAGAATAAAACTAAAATATTTCTTTCTACCTGCTAATCTTACAATTTTCCCATGGGATTTGAAAACTAAGCTTCCTTTTTGCCAGCTTGTGCATTATCACCAGCTTAAGAATTGATCCAGAATATAAAGAATATTTTCCTTATGGTGGGTGAGCTAGACCAAAATCTCACTCTGCCATTGGGAAATACACTAAACACAGAAAATAAAGATGATACAACTCAAAAACAAGGGAGAATACATTAAATACCATTCTATAACTATCTTTCTTGACCATACCTGTAATACCTGTGTCACAGTTTATTGATATATAAAATATTGATAACAAAGAATCTGAAGAGACTTAACTTATATTTGTAGCCCAGTTCAAGACAGTCCACTGAGAAACAATAAATGTGCAAACTGCTGTTGTAGGTTTCATCTGAACAACCCAACATTCAAAGCTATTGCAAGATTTGCCTTCCTTGGCAAAAAGTGAGGACACTTGCATGACATGAGGCTGAGTTTGAGCTGTCAGAGGCCAACGTGACCCTTTGCTGCCAGCCCTGGTGTCAGCTGAGCCATGGATTCATTACTGTGCCTGGCACTGAAAAGAAACCCCCCCTCTCCATTTAATTCCTTCCTCCCTCCTACTTTGCAAGGAGTACAGAAGCAGTAAAACCACTCCAGTGCCACACCTGTGCAGAGCTGAAAGGTTTAACCAAATCTCAGCAGCTTACAGCCCACTCCAGGATAAGTTACTGCTCCTGAGCAGCTGAGGTGCTGCTGGGGGTGCTCAGCAGGACAAGCTTAAGCAGTTTAATGGTGAGTCATGCCCAGAGCACTCAGCAGAAGGAATTGTCTCGTGGGCAGCTCAGCAGGCACACACTGAAGCAAAAAACCCTCTCTTAAGGACAATAATCTCCTTAGCTGTTGTGTCAGGAGCTGAAAATGGACATGTGAGCAAGCCCTGCTCTGCAGCACCCTTCTGCCAGGAAATCCCTGCTGCTGGCTGGCACCTGGGGTCAGGAGAATCCTGTGCCCACCCTCTGGCTCATGGAGGGAAGAAGGCCTGCAATGCTCTCCCCTTCACACCACAGCAATCATGCACAGGGCTTTGAGGTCCCAGCAGGCTCACACCTCCACGTGACCACATTTGGACACCCCATAATCTGGATTTCCTGAGCAGCCAGGTACTGATATCCCACACCTTGCAATATAAAAATGCTTTAAAATCAAAGGATTCCTTTAATGTTTTTACAGCTTACATTTTGTTATTTATAAAGTGACTGATGTATGATACTCATAGCTCAAGAAGGGAAGAACTGGTAGATGGATATTCATATTTCATTATCAACATTCATTACCCTCTATTATCATTAATCTGTCAGTACCTGCTTCTACCAGTTAATTCCTTTGACTTCCCCCAATCTGCACCTTGTTACAATATAATGTCTCATGTCTGAAAGGACAGGAGAATTTAGCTGCTTGAAACAGGCAGCAAGCAATTTACATTTGGGTTTTGTTAAAATGACAGTGAGCATCATTGAGGCTGAATTTATAAAGCCAGGCTGGAGGAGGTTATAAAACTTTCAAGTGGCAAGTGTCTCTCCTTTTATCTGACAGCTGTTTTTCAGAGGCCTTTTACTTCATTTTAACACACCAAATTCAAACACAGGAGACAGAGGCAGAGCTCCCTGTTACACACAGGGCACCTTCCCTCTAGACATGGTTTATTCCTGCTGATGGGACAGAACCAAACTGAAGCTGGAAGTGGAGAATTCCTCTACCAGCAGCCAAGGCCATCACACCCTGCACTGCTGGACTCAAAGGCACTCCTCTGGCACTCCAGGCTCCAGCTGGAATAAGAAATGCACCTCCATAACTAAATCCTAGGATACTTCATTTATTATCTGTACCTCTATTTGTATGTATATCAAATCTTTGATAAGGAAGGCATATGGAATGTTTCTCTCAGGGAACACTCCATTTCAATAAAAACAAACATATTTCTACAAAATTGAGAGGGGGAAAGAACCTCATAGGGCTTAAATCACAACTTTAGCCTGACCTTACTCTGCAAATCTTGGCCTTGAACTGAAGACTTTCGTTTTAGAAATCTCATTCTCAGGAATTAACAAGGGCACTAATCACTAGTAAAAATGCTCCAGGGTGTTAAATGTACTCACTTCCTTTATCCAGAGCAATTTAGGTGGCTGCATTTCCACAGACATGGCTCCCCCTACGTAGCTCAGGACCCTGTGCTGGGTTGCATTGATGCGCTCCACCTGGCTCGCTGCACGATGGTCCATCCACATGATCACATTCCTGTGCTTCTGTCCTGAGGGAAAACAGAAAAAAAAATGAGTTCTTTGAGCTCTGCTTTAATCCCAGCTCAGTGCTGTAAGTCACTAGGATCTAAACTGCTTCACACTTTCACTTCCACACTGAAAACTCAAATTCTATTTGTGTTAATAATTCACGGTGGATATCTAAAAATAAAATTTTAGCCCTCTGAGGCAGCTTTAGGACATGCTGAGCCCTGAGAATGCTGACTGAAACCAATCAGGCTTGTGAGCACCCAAAAACTGTGAAACACCATGTTCTCTTGTATTTCATTCAGAGAACCCAAACTTCCTAAAAATGTCCACATATTTACTTAAATAATATAAAGGAACATTTTGGTGACCAAAAACTAAAAATGTGACAAAATCTGAGCAATTATTTGGTGAATTGAAATTAACTCAATCAGCTACAGGGATTCTCTTTCCTCTTCTATGGTTATGAGAAGAACCACCCTAATTCCTTTCTGAAGTACTATTTCCAGAAGGGTAATTTGCTGAAATGCTTTTATTTTGGATGTGCAAGGAAAAAGCATTTAGCAAGCCTGCATCACACACAAATGAGAACAAGAAGCAAAGAACATTTTATCCAAATTAACCTCCAGAGGACCTGGCAGACAGAGGGAGCAGTAATGCAGGTGACACTGCAGATTCCTCTGCACAGCACAGCCACTCAAGCATCATCATGAAAACAGAGTCCAAAACAAGGCACAAGTGTCAGGCACATCAATATTTCTAAAATGGATTGAAATATAACTCAGAACTGTGAAACTGCCTGAAATGCCACCACTGCAAGACTCTTCACAGCATTACAGCATTGAGTGAATTCTTGTCTTGGTGTTCAGCCACCACCACTGTGTAAATTCAAAGTTCTTGGGGATATCAGAGCACAGAAAATGAGACCTGAATTTGACTCATTAGACCCAAAATAGCCCCAGACATCATTAGGCATTGAACAGATTGTAAGAGACTCTCAAAGTGAAAAGTAAATATTCTGATCTAAATTTAGAGAAGGGCATTTTGGGGGCAAAGCTGGTTTTTTGAGAAGGATAGGATGAGATGACAAACACATCTGAGAATAGAAAAGGAATGTACACAGAATTATGATTATATCTCAGTAACTACTGATACAGCACACACCTAATCTTAAGTGGGATTCACTGGGTAAAAGAAGTGCTCACTTTTTGTGAGTCTTCTGAATCATCTACCCAAAAACTAATAAAAACCCCTCAGATTTTTAGGAAAAGGTCACAGAGTGTTTCTGAAGCTTACCACTGTCCTAGACAAAGACAGAACACCAGTGTAAAAAAATACACAAACTGAACTTCTTGCCTGCAGCTCCATGACAGAGCAAGCAGTTAGACTACACTAACACTAACATTTTTAACATTCCTTTAGCCAGTGTGGATGGGCATTTACACACACTATAAAAGCCATGATCAGTACAGTCTGAAGGAGAGGAAAACATGCTGAAAAGAAAAACAAGAATAGATTTCCCTAAGAAGCAATTTCTCAGGGCCAAGATGAATTAATGTCATCTTAGGATGCCAAATATTTACCCAAAAAGTAATTAATTCTCATCTCTGGTTTAATTTTGCAGTAAAACTGGAACAGTAAAAACTTATGAAAAAGAATTTGTGTCATCTCCATCTCCAAGAGGCAGCCCCTCTGGGCTTTTGGAGGACATGGGAAGTTCCCCCCATCAGTGGTAAAGCTCTCACAGTAACTCCACGTTTTGTGTGCAGCCCTACCTTCAGAGTTGACTGCCAAAGGCTGGAAGTGTTTGTCCACCACAACAAGGGAACAGGTGGCATCAAACCCGAGCCCTCGGATCTGGCTGGCGTCCACTCCACGGACAACCTCCTGAAAACACAGAACACACAGGAAAACAAATCCATCCAGGCCTGTGCAAGTGCCATGTGAACTAGTGAGTACACAAAAGGAGTTACAGGTTAGCTCAAACCCTGAAATTTCCTACAATCAGTGTTCATTAAAACTCAAAATCGTAAACACATCAAATTACCAGAAATTCTTTGGGTTTCAAATCCAGATTCAGAGGTCTTTATCCACAGTCCTGGATAAAAGCAGGAAGCACAAAAATATCAGTAAATAAAGGTAAAAATCTGCAATGTTTGTTTTCTTTCTTTTCTATAACTTGGAGCTGAGCTGAATGTGAAACATGGCCCAGGATTAGGACCAAGTGTTTCCATCAGTTCCTTCTCTGATTTCCTGTCTGTGGAAACAACAATCTTCCAGAATTGTCTTGGTAATATTGTGTTTGTTTTGCAATACTGAAAGGTGTCAAAACTAAAGTTGGTCAAAACCTGCAGCCATGATAGCACCTCTGCAGTGCACACCTTTACTCAGCTACCAAGAGTGTGAATAGCACACTTTTTGGAAAGTTTTCAAATTAAAAAAAAAAACCAAACCATTGCCCCAAAATGCCTGAACTTCATGGCTTCCAGCAGCACTGGAAAATAAAACACAACACCCACAAGGATTAAGTGCCAAATGAGGTTGCAAGACACCTAAAATGTAGCAGGGCAATAAATTGCCACTTCTCAGCAACAATAAAAATATCATTATTTTAATTAGTACTATAAGGAAAGACTTTCAGTAGACTTGCACAGTGCCAGTCTCTTACTGGCTCTGTAAAACTGCAGTTTCAGAGACCATTTTATTGCTTAAATATAAGAGAGTGCATTTAAAGAGGTCCAGAGCAAGAACAAAGCCACTCAGACAGAGAAAAATCAAATAAGCAGAGGAAGACTTGCTCTGCTTTAACATCAAGCTGTTCTACCCTGTCACTCCTTTCTTTTCCTTCCATCCACTCACCTCCCTTCTCTATCTCAGGGCATTTCTGCAGAGCCAAGCTCATTAATGTTTGAAAAGGCTGATCAATAACAAGACAACGGGTGAACAGTCCATCTGCAAATTACCAAGCTTATCATGAATATTTAAAAAGCCAACCTCAGAACATGCAGCAGGCAGGGGATGTAGTGAGGAAGATGAAATGGCCTCTGTGTGCACTGCAAGCAAGGTCTCTAATTTACCTTTATCTTCAGCATGTACAGGCAGAGCCCTGGATCAGAGGGTAAAAATTTTCCCCTGTAGTAAGGTCTATTTCAATCTGGTTTTCTGCTTGATACAACCCACAGACTTACTTTGGTCTTGTAATACTGAATCCTCTTATAACGAGGATAACAAGTGTTACTCTAGAGGCCATCCACAAACCAGATTACAATTTCTCTACAATAAATTCTCCTTTATGACTCCAGAGCAGCCCAAGGCACATCTCTAGATATAAGCACTGCCAGGTTCTGAGCAACCTTGACTCCTCCAGGATCTATCTCGTGGGTAGAGCATGCACCAAGCTAAACAAAGCTCACAGATGTGAGACCTGAAGGCAGTGGGTAAATCCTCCCTCTGCAATAACAGCACAAAGAAAGGTCTTTCACTCTATTTGCAGTTGTAGCATGAGATTTTTTCACTCTGACTTTCAACTCCTCACCAGTAAAACAGACATTTGTGAGGCTGCATCAGCCTCAAGGTGCCTTTAATGCACAAGGGTGGTCACAAGCTACAGAGCATGAACAGACCCGAGTGGAAGGGACAGGCACAGGGACTACAGGACCGTGAACATTCAAAACTTGCAGAGCCACCTGCACCACAAATCCTTCACTTTTATCCTTGCCCACCTTTGTGACAGAGCAGCAGGCAGCCCAGATGTCTGCAGAGGATTGCTCATAGTGGTCTGGCCGTGGCTCCCAAACCTGGATGGGCTGCTCTGCGTGTGCCACCACCGTGCCGGACGCGGCCACCAGAGCCGCGCGAACGCTGCCCGAGCCCACGTCAACTCCAACGTAGTATCTCACTGCAGGCTGCTTCTCCCCAGGCATCTTCAATAAAAGACTGAAGGAAAAGAAAAAACAAAGGGCTTAAAAGCAGATCAAATGACTGAGGGAAAAGGCGCCAAGAGCTGCTGCCTCCCATCGAGCCAAACATCCCACCTGCGGTGTGATGCTGGTAATTAGAAAGTAACTACGTGACAATCAGGTACATGTTACCCAGAGGAAAAAAAGAATAAATAAAGTTAAGCTTTCAAGAGCTCTCCACCATCAATTCACACTACTTTAAAGACTCAGAAGATGATTTTCTGAAAATGTGTTGAGCCATGGTGTGAAATCTCTGCCTACTCTGATATCCTACAAGAACAAAGTGAGGTTAAGTTAATTGACTTAATTATTCACAATGAGTTGCTTATTTCACTATATTAAGTTTAACTATTTGACATTTAATACAGTGACAAATTCACTGTTCTTAATTTCTCACAGTTTGCTCTTAATTAATAGTTAACATTTACATTTTAATCAAGCTGTGAGAACGCTAAGAGCTGATAGAAGCATTTGAAACGTCAAAGAACCACCACGTTTAGTGCTTGTATGAACCTTTTACATCTCTGAAACACATGAAACTCAGCTGACACATGGCTTCTGATATTCAGAAAAGGAATGGATAAACTGGCATTTAAAACACATGGTATTTACACAGCATCAAAATGGCTCTACTTAAAAACAGCCCACTTCTAA
Source organism: Thryothorus ludovicianus (assembly GCA_013397245.1). Lineage (NCBI taxonomy): Eukaryota > Metazoa > Chordata > Aves > Passeriformes > Certhiidae > Thryothorus > Thryothorus ludovicianus. Next base: position 135,718 of record VZTB01000285.1, read on the forward strand.
AGAAGTGACCTGGATAATTTCTGGATATGGCAGATGGAGTAGTTAGAGGGAGGAGTACAGGCAAAGGGGGAAAGATTTGGAAAGTCCTGATTATCAGAACATGATTATTTGCATTTCAAATTAATATTATTTTTATTTTTGTAATAATAACATTGAGTACAGGCCAAGATGTACTGGTACAATGTAGGTGTCTTTCACACCCATGGCTGGCTTGTAACCATTGCTGCTGATGGACATCACAAATCTACAATCACTGAGGGTCAGAGGCAGCAGGCGAAATAGAGAAGAAAAAAAGAAGCCCTTTCATCTCAGAAAAACACAGTTTTGGATAATAACTAATTAGGACAAAGTTTAATTTGCACTGAAAATGACATAAAACACCTTGGCTGAAGAAATCAACTGAGGCTTCCCTTCCTCCCACCCCTTAAACAGCTCATGGAAATGAGGTCAGTGTGTGGAGCTCTGTAATCACACAATCATTTTTTCCTGCTTCAACCTGGCACTTCATGCCCAGACCCCTCTGCTGGCTCCAGGGCCCACGGTTTTGGTCTTTGCTTGGCCAGCACGAGGGAGTTCTGTCCCTGGTACAGAGCAACAGCCACCACAGCTCATCCTGCTCACACCGTGCGGGATCATCGGAGCAGCTACACAGATCATGAGCTTCCAACAACGTCAGAAAGCAGAAAAATCTCCAAACTACAGAGCATATTGTGGTCCTGCTGGGAATCCTGGCTGCTGCCTCCCTGCATGCTGGCTCTGCCCAGCAGATTAGGTGCAACACGCACACTAATCTCGTTAAGCAAGGTCATGTGGCCAAGCGATGAGCAATCAGCTAAAAATAATGGAGTGCCATGAGTCTAACACCTAGGAATATTGGCAAGAAAGCCTGCTTTATTTTCTTGGCCCTGGCTCTGTGACCTGGTCAGAGGAACAAAAGCCAATCCCTCTGCCAGAGAGGACAACTCTGCTGCTACGGGTGATTAATGCTGCATCTGTCACCTGGGGGGTGACAGCACTCAGCTTCTCCCTCTTAGCCCTCAGCTGGAAAAGCAGTTTTTAGACATTCTTTTCAACATGGTATTTATTTCTTCATTTTGCACTCCATCTCCCCAAAGCTCTAAAGGCTGGCTGCAGGTGCTGCAAGCTCCTTGTGAGAAATTTTACTACAAAGACATTGCATAATACTGTTCCTGATACTATCTCACAAATTTCTCTGTTTTTCCCCTATTTCTGCTCTGCCTTTAGCTGCTGACTCATAAAAAGTTGAGAATAAACTACAAGCTGCAAACCAGATTCTTTTTTTTTTTTAACATAGGCAATTCCTTCTTTCTTGCTTCTCACAAAATACAAATAGCAAAAGGAGTATTTTATATCCTGCCTCCTGCTCACACACACAATATTACTCCAAATTTCTCTTCCTTGTATGGCAGTCTTGATTTTAGCTCATTAATGTGTTTTTGCTACTTAGAGAACAAGCTTAGCAGATGTTAGAGAATTAAGATCACAGTACCTCCTACTCAGCACTTGAAATTATGGCTTTGCATTGGATTCTTCCCACAAACATTTGAAACCTGGAACCCAATCTGCCCATGTAATGTTTACTTTCCTTTTTTTTCCTTACTAAGCAACCAGGATGTGCCTGAGTGAGTGACTGGGCAGGAAGCAGAGTTTGTTTATGTGCTCGAGCAGTGCATATCAGCCTCTGCACATGCACCAGTTTACTGCTGTCAATCACTGGGAGAAGGAAGGAGTTAAGTGACAGTACAAAACCACGAACCCCAAACTTATTTTAACTGGTCTATTTCTGAATAAAGCTCACCTCGACTCACAAAGCAGCACTCAATATCTCATAAAAAAAAAAAAGGCTAAAAGTAAAATTAATCCTTTTTCAAGAACAGCAAGCACTAAGTTAGAGAGGCTGTTCAAAGTGAAATGTCTCTGCAACAGGATCTGATCTGCTTGCAAAAACATAATTTGATGCCAAGGGTTTTTTTGGAATACCAAACACTTGGTATGCCACCTACTTATCAACTCCATCCACAAAATGCACTGTCATCTCTAGGTCATAAATGTCAGCAATTATGGACTCTGCCCAAGGGTATTTCTTGAGAACCCAGGAACTCAGCAGAGAAGTTGGTGGAAAATATTTAGCCAAAGTACAGCGATAAAAATTTTAAAGATAAATGTTGTCATTCTGGTTTTTTTCCAAAAGATTCCTTTGGTACAAAAGGAAGCTCCAAATCAGAGCTGAAGGAACTCTTTAATGGAGTTCAGGGATAGCAGAAGGTCCCAAAGCTTCTTGTTTTGGAATTTGGACACCAACATTCATTGCCATGTGAAAAGAAAACCGTTGTGCAAATAAAACGTCGGTTTGGATTTTTTATCTGCTGGATTCTTGGCTTCTGCAGGCAATGCAATCACGAGGAAAACTGAACCAGAAAAATGACTGAAATAAAATGTCCTAAAAGTCCAGTCTGACAGGTCAGTTCATCAAGCACAATATTCCTAACATGACACCAAAATATTTTATGCATGGATGATGCATGTTCATGTAATTCCAAGGGGTGGAAGGCAGTGAAGACAGCACCTTCTAAATCCCTGAAGTATCTAAACTCAGGAAGCCTGACTCTTTGCAGCCAAGGAAAAAGGTCTCCAGATCTTCAATACAGACTTGTCTGTCCATTGCAGAATTCAAGCCTCCTATTTTCAACTTATTATTTGAATTTGCAAAGAGAAGGAGAGAGGTAGAGGAAAAAACTAAAATTAAAAGACATGTCCAGCTTGACTGTGTTAATCCATGACTGTAACTGCTAAGTCAGGACAAGAAGCCAAAATTCCCTCTAAGCACTAAACCAGCAATGGCCTCTTTCTCTGCAAATCACAGCAGGGACAGAATGGCTTTTCAAACAAGCATTTATGATCAAAAGGCTACAGCATATTATAAATATTTATATGGCCCATTAAATAATAGTCTGTATAAATATTATTCAAAATGTGCATGCTGGAAACCACAGACTTCCCAGTTTATCCTTATACAAATGTGTTAGTTTTCCCACATAGGCAATGAAGAAAGAAAAAGGAGGGGTGAAACTCAGTTGCAAAAATATTAAGAAAAAAAAAAAAGAAAATCCTTAACATTATTTACTTTAATTTAAAAGGAATGAGTAAGTAACCAGAAGAGTTTTTCATGAGCACTGTTAGGCTGGTCTGTCCCACTTTACCCTCAGGGTTATCGAGGTGCCAGGACTCACCTCTCTGCTCAAGCCACGGTGCAGGAGGGGCTGCACTCTCACATCAGCACAGGCCCAAGCTTTCAGCAGCAGCAGCAATTTAGACTCTGTGGTGCTGTGTGCTTAAACACGAGGAATTAGGAAGGACTGGCATGTCTGTTTTAAACTTTGATCTTTGGAACGCTGCGGGCTGCCCAGAGCCGGCGATTGTGGATAAATAGTGTGGTTTTTAGCAGTGCAGCTGTGCTTTTCTATGGGTTACCAAGAAAAAGATTAACTGCCTCAAATTAGGCTTCATAAGCTCCGTGTGAAAAGATCTAAACATGCTAAAGAAAAGCTGCTTTTCTATGTTGAAAGGACATAAACCAAAACAAGCACTTTTGATATTATACTGGAAATTCAGCACTTTGTTGGCTTGCTAGAGTTAAGTAACCAATACAAGTGGTGGTGGTAGAGTGGCAGTATCTCCTTGAAAACAGTGAACTCTCTTTGCTCTTGCAGCTTCTGTAATTCCTGTTTGAATGTGGAAAGAGAAAGAAGGCACATGTCTGTGTGGGAGAGCAGGAGCAGATGGGGAATTCTAACGCTGTGCTGAAGGGCAGCACTAATATAGAAAATATCCTTAAATGCCCAAGGGACTGTGCTATAACTATCAACAAGCATTTATTTGTCAGCTACCCCACAGAAAATTAAACAAACACAAGGAACAAAAGCACACCTTAACTCCCCTTTTCCCTTCCTCAAGCAGAAACATGTACATTCAGGACCTCTGTCTTAGGAATGTGAGGACTGTGCTAACAGTAACAGAACTGGAATAAATAAAAATGGGAGCTGGGGAAAAATATGCTTCTTCAATGAAAACCAAACACCTCTAGATTCTTTCATCAGTTCCCTCGTACATTCTGTGAAGCCTTCTCACATCTTACAAGGAAAAACAGCTTCAAACAGTGGAAGATTTCAGTAGTAGGATCCAATCCTGACTCCAGTCCTGTAACAATTCGCTTTTTCCATCAAAACCTTCCTAATTGTCCCCTTAACATTTTAATGCAGTGTCAATAAATCCCAGCATAGGCAGGGCTGATAATATTCTACTATTTTCTAGTACCTCCTTTTCTTTCTCTCTATAAATAATTCACTATGTACTAATTTGCTGTAATGTCTCTCCAGATCTTTTTTCTTCCCCTTGCTTTCTGTGTCCAAGACAAAGTCATTACTTCATTGCTGCCCTCTGCCCTCTAATTCCATCTTCTGGATTTTAAATACTTTCAGGACAAACTACTTCCACCTGCTCCCATATAAAGCAAGGCCTAGTAAGTGAAGAAGTGAAAATGACTAAATTATTCTAAGAAACTAGATACAAAGTTATTTCTTTTCAGCTTCTCTCAGGATTAGCAGAAGGATGTCAGCATGACCAGTGTCAGTAAATATCAAGCTCCTACATGTACAACTGAGTTGGTTTTCTCTATATTCTGCTTGAGAAGAGTTTGTACTAAACAGAAGAATCATCTGTTGTCCTTCCAGTTCCTGTCTTCAACTCACACAGGCAGACACAGCCTGTGGTGCTGATGATCAAATAGGAGCAAATGGCATTCTGGCCCCTGATTAAAGAGCAGAGCTGGGTCAGATGAAAGGTCCAATTAGCCCAGGATCCTCCACAAACAGCAGAAGCTGTAAGAAAAGCACATGCCTTGGCCTTTTCATCCAGCAGTACTTCCCCAGGACACCTTTCCTCCTGCTATCTATAGTAAAGGCACTTCCTGAGCCAGAAATTTTATCTTTAGGATTAGCAGACCTTGAAGGCTTTTTCCTCTCCAAATTTGTTTGTGCTCTTTCTGAATCCAGGGAAACTTTCCCAACTGCAAACCACTGTGATAATGAGTTATAAAGTTCTGTGTAAACAATGCAAGAAAAAGCCCTTTGGTTTGTTCTGAGCATGCCACCTGCTAGTTTTGTTTGATGTGTCTGAGCTCCTGAGCTAGAGGAGACATTAAGCAATTGCTGTGTATTTACTTTGTCCATGCAGTCATGATTCCATTGCATTCTGAATCAAAGGCCTCACTGCAGCTATCCACACATCATGGGCATTGAGATGAACTCACAATTTCTACATGAGGTGAGACAAAATGCATTTTCCTGCTCTGAGTGCCCAGGGATGTGGCAGTAACACAAGCACCAGAACACACTGCAGTAGTTAGTACTAATAAACAGCAAGAAATAAAGCCAAGTGGAAATAAAGAAATGAAGCAAGTGGAGAGATGCTGCAGGAGGAAAACAACGTGTTGGTGTCAGCTGAGAGGTGCTGCTCAGGAGCACGGAACTGGTCAGGGATTTCCAGCTTCAGGCAGTCCCAAAACACTGGCCTCACAACAGGGGGATCCAGGAGCTCCTTCCAGCTACACACTTTTTTACACTTGGGGCTGCTGCTCACCCTGGTTTCCCCTGGCCCTGCTGAGGTTGCTGCACGGCAGCAGCACAGGCCAAGCACAGCCCCGGGGCTCCCTGGCTGTAACTCTGGCACACAGAGGAAACAAGGACAGCTCCCCCTGCTCCAGAGCTCACCCAACCCGGGAACAGCAGGAAACAGCTGCACACAGGAGCTCTCAGGAAAAAGGAAGGCTGAGAAAAGGACTGTGGGAACACACAGCATCAGATGAGAAGACAGAGCCTTCTGGGGAAAAGCACCAGCTCTGATTCCCTCCGGACCCCAAAGCAGGGCCTGACCCTGCATCCATCAGGGGCAATGACCAGGAGCTCAGCACTAAGCCCCTGATGCTCATGAACTTCACAGGTGCACTCACACTGCAGCAGCACTTTGAACACTTGCCATGAGCCCCAACTCGTCCAGCAGAGGAAATGTTGATCAGTTAATGCCAGGACACAGTTCCCAGGCAGGAAATCCTATGGAATAAAGGGGGGTGTACAACAGCCCTCTTTCCTTTCCCCAGCCTGGCAGTGGGTACAGCCCATGCACACCACACTCCTGAGATCCATTCCCTGCCCTGACGCTGCAGCTGCACACATCCCCAAAGGCTGTGCTAATGACCTGGCACACAGACGTGTCCCAAATGACACTGCAGAATGCCTGGAGCCCTGAAAGAAGACACTATCTTGTTTACACTGACTGAGGGGGAAAAAAATGCCATCTAATTATTACATAAATTCTGGCTGGAGCAGCTTCATGACTAGTTGAAAAGAGGTAACAGGCTCCAAAATGACTGATGGACCCAAGTGTTTGGATCCAGCAGCTTATCAATCTCATGCTAAGGGAGATCTTTCATATCCCTGTGTCTCTATCACTTTAACCTACCCTTGATGGACAGAGAGAACAATCTCTGCTCTTTGCCTATAAAATTGATTCATGTACTGTGACTTTTTTTATTTTTTTCACTCTATGCTGTGATGAAAAGAGAGAAACAAATAAAACATGCCTGAACAGCCAACAAAACACACACCACAAGAAAGGAGTATACTGTAAACACAGCCTAGAACAATGATGTGAATTTGCAAAATATCTGTTTGAGTTATAAAATATAATTTAGAGGAGAATGCTATTCAAAAGGCACAATTACAATTCACACAACAGCTTTAAACTCTATTCCTGCAGCAAACCAGCCTTGGCACCAGGACCCTCTGTGCAGGGTACATGGGTAAATACAGCCATTGTGCCACTGTGGACACCAAATCAGCCAGCCTAGGGTAATGCTGATATTCTAACTTTAATCCATCTTCAGATTCCAGTGCTACATCACGGTTGAATCTGGCACTAACCCTGTGATTACGTATCAGCAGATCAGTATAAAAATAATTTGTTCTGAGTTCACAGTTTTATGAAATGATAAAACATCAAAATTAGCATTCTGGCTGAAATCCACTGCATTTCCCATCAAGGCTTACACATTTAAGCAACATCTGAACCAACTGCCTATAATTACTCCTGGCAGATACTGGAGCACTTAGGCCAGCAGTAGATGCAACAGCAAAATAAATTTTTAAAGACATGCTGCAAACCACTTCAAGATGCTCAGCCCAGAAGCAAACATGTGTCCATAAGCCCAATCCATGGTTTATTTTACAGGATTTGTTCACTCTTGCATAGTAAAAGCCTGAGAAGAATGACAGCCCCAAGTAATCTGTCAGTTTAAAATTAAACATTTATTTGGGCTGCAATTCCAAAAACACTCGCCCTGAAGTTCCTGTCACAACTGCTTAAGAGGAAGTGGGGTTGCATATTAGCTTAGGTTAAAAGAAACATTAATTCTGTACAATTATTTATTTATTTATTCAAAAGAACCAATATTTTAAAATGATAATTTGAATCAAAAATACAGAATGGAGTAGCAGAAGTGGCTAAGAACACACATAAAAACTTCCTAGCATAGAACTAGCTTATTTAGTCTATCCTGACACTATAAATTTATTTCTGTCATGATTCTTATAGCTGGGAGCAGCTGTCATACAAGCAAACAATTCTCTCTGCATTCATCCTCCTAACCCAGACACACTTCCCAGGAAAAAGAAGTGACTCTTTTTTTTTTTTTTTTCCACATGCCCATATAAATTCCTGAAGGAAAGGGACCGTTAACATTACCAAGCCTTTAAAATTTCATTGCTTTTGTATTATATTTAAGTACACTCAAAAAAAAGTTAAACTCAGCTACTTAAGCAAATGGTCTTCCAGGATATGAAAATACATGAGAATGAAATACAAGGCCACCTTCCCAACAATGTGTCTGCTTATTACTAAAAACCTCTGAGATGAACGAGCCCTCTCCTCTACTTCTCTGGAATTTGTTCCAAAAGTGTTCTGCAGAGAAGAGCACTGGTGCTAAGTTTATTAAACTTCCTAACAAATCCCAGGCACCTCAGCAGGGAAGGAATCTGCCAAGTTACCAGTTCTTCACCAGAGCAGAGCCTGATACTGGCGAGGAACAAGTAAACTCCAGCAGGTTCCTGGGGTGTGCTCTGTGCCAGCCCAGGAGCTGCCTGGGATCGCAGGGGCATGAAAAGGAGACAAGGCTGGGAAGGTGCAGGAAAGGGGAGCTGCACGAGGACGAGGGAGGTGCTGGTGGCAGCAGGACACCAGTGCCAGCAGATTGGAGACTACATTTATGGAAATCTCCTGGGGATATGGAGGATTAGGCAAGCGTATGAGTGATGTGCATGTCCCACCTGCCCAGGTCAGGTCACCTTTTGCAGAAGCACAGAATGAGCTGAGCTGGGAAAGGATAATCAAGGATCACCGAGCTCAACTCCTGGACCTGCACAGAACCCCAGAAGTCACCCATGTGCCCGAGAGCTTTATCCAAACGCTCCCTTGAGCTCCGACAGGTTTGGTTCTGTGACCCTTCCAGGGGAGCCTGCTCCACCACCCAACCACCCTCCGGGGATAAACCTTTTTCTATTCTCCCACCTCTACCGCCCCTGACACAAACTCAGGCCGTTCGTGTCCTGTCACTCGGCACCAGGAAGAAATCAATGCGTGCCTCTCCTTTTTCCCTCACCAGGAAGCTGTGTTTGAAGCAAGCTGTGTTTGAAGCACACGGGAAGGCGGCTGTGGGGTAAAAGTGATCCAATATTACAGGAGGCACTGGGTGGATCCGTGTGCCCACTCCCGCCCCGGGCAGCCTGAAATGCCTCCCTCGGCACCGGGCACACCCGGGCTGCCCCGCTCCCGCTGAATTACAGCGGGAGTTACACACGGCTCTAGAGAAACGTCAGGAGGAAACAACTTGGGCCAGCCAGAAGGGCGTAAATCCCACCGGCGACACGGAAAGCAGGCTCCGAGCTGATGCGGAGCGATGGGACCGCTCAGCCCACGCATGGCCTGGCCGGGGCACGGCGAGCGGACTCCCTGCGGAAGGAGGCGGCGCTGGTGAATAAACAACAACACGAACGCCAAACCTCCTTCAAGCGGCAGGATCCGAGCCCTAACGGAGGAGCACGGGATCCTCCGGGCGTCACGGCGGAGAAGGGGCAGGGACAGGGGCGAGGACAGCGGCGGGGGCGGGAGGCGCCGCCGCCCCGCCTGAGGCAGCGCGCTGAGGGGCCGGGGCCGCGCGCTGAGGGGCCGGGGCCGCGCTGAGGG